>VKOC01000005.1:46080877-46096634 GCA_009364415.1 Spea multiplicata
ACACCCAAATACATACACAACAGGACAGGCTCTGCCACACCGACACAAACACACACCAGGACAGGCTCTGCCACACCTACACCCAAACACACACACACACACAGGACATGCTCTGCCACCCACATCCGGACAGGCTACGCTACAACAATAAAAAAAATATTTTCAACACAGCCAGCACTATGTGTATTCCTGCCCCCAGCCTGCCCCTCCATTCAGTATTGACGCATCACGTCTAAAAGCCAGAGGCTTTAACTTTAGGTGGGTATTTGTAACGCTTTTGTAAGAAAGTCCCTATGAGTTAGACAGTATTAAAATGTTGTGAAATTACTGAAATTATTTAATCGGTATTATCGATATCATGGAGAAATGTGAAGAATCAAAAGAAAAAGACAAAAATAGCTAGCATTATTTAGCAAGGTTTTTTTTTAATCTGTTCTGTCACTGCAATACAAAGGCTCCAAAAAAGACACGCTTCCATGATTCTTATTATTACAGGATTAAATAAAAAGTAATTTAGCCAAGAGTGGAGATTAAAGGAAAAGCAAAATTGTCTAATTTAATTATATCTGTTTAGCTTAAGCTATAATTACTACCAGATCTTGTGATTACAATGCCACCGCAAATGCTGCCGACATAGAGTTTTAAAAATTAATTTTATTATAAAGCTTTTTAAAACCATTCGTCTTATCTCAGGTGCCTTTCCTATGTAACCTTTATATAATTCTTATATTTAGCCTTTATATAAGGGGTTAAATTATGTTCTAGTTACATAGAACAGGTCAGACATTAAAGGTATAGAAGGCACCCCTTTTGCGGCTGTAGTTTGGGCTGAAAAGATTCATGATCAGGATTTTTCATGGCGTCTAAAACATGCACAGATATATAATAACATAGGGCCATATCGCACACCTGGATGGCTGCTGGCCGAAAGCGCCACTCACTCGATGTGCCACTCAGATTAGCGACAGACCCGGCGCTGCAGTGTGTGGCCAGCCGCTGCCTCAATATATACTTTTATACATTTTTCTATTTATTTATTTCTGCTCGTGCTATAGTATATTAATTCATTTTGAACTTGTCAAAGAGGATGGTAGATAAATGAAGCAGCCTCCCAGCAGAAGTGGTAGAGGGTAATACAGTGAGGGGATTAAACATGCATGGGATAGATATACGGCTCCTGAATCTAAGACGAGACCAACAACTGATTACGGTTTGAGTCTTTACAGCAGGGCAGACGAGACGGGGGCCGAATGGGGCCGTTCGGCCGGCAGATTCTGTGTTTCTATGTTGTTTTTCATTTAACCTCCTTTGGAATCTTAAGATTTTGTTTTTAAATTGGTTACAGGACTATGTCGCCGTGACTTACCATGTAACAATACAGACCCGCGGCACTTCTTCGAAATACTTTTTGTTGTCTTTGCCTAATAATTTTTCATCGTTATCTCTAATGAGATGAATATAATCCTTGCTTCCTCGTGTAGACGATTTGTCAAAGCAGCGATCATACGTTGTGTTGGTAACGCATTCAGTCGGCATTCCTGAGTAAACGATCAGATGATGAATCGGAGATGATTTTCCGTTATCGATTAGACATGTCTGCCTGAGAATGTTCCTGATTATCTCAGTGTTCGCCGTGTTCTACGAGATGCCTGCTTAGGTTTTAAATCCTGAAAAAAAAGAAAATTGGCTGTTACAAAATTCACAATTAAAGTGTGTTTCCCATTAAATGATTACCGTTAGTTTGGAGGTTATGTATAAAACATGGTTCTGATTTAGAAAGTGGTGTTAATACCATAGCAACCGACAGAATGCTCCTCCGTTGTGTTATTTCTTTGTTAGTCATCACGAGGGAGGCAGAACTGAAGTTATTTACAGGTCCGGCGACGCTTTGTGTTTTTTAGGGCCCGTAGAAGAGCGGGTGATTCGACTTGTGAACGGCTCTGGGCCTCATGAAGGACGCGTGGAGGTTTATCACGAGAACCGCTGGGGAACGGTTTGCGATGATGGCTGGGACAAAAAAGACGGTGACGTGGTTTGCCGGATGCTGGGCTTCAAAGGAGTTGAGGAGGTTTACAAGACGGCCAGGTTTGGTCAAGGTAAGAACGTGAATATTATTATCGCACCTACCTTATGATGGAGCAGTTGGCGCACCTAAGAGACATGGGGTACGGAGGTCCTATAAGTAGCCTGACCATGCGTGACAGGTTATCCAATTTCAGGAATGAGTATGCAGTAGGACCGGGCTGGCGATCAGAATACAGCACTGGCACTTTAAGGCCAGCGGCCCCCTGATGACGTAAATGCTGCGAATGGCTGGGTTAGTGTGTGGTGCTGTTGGCAAGTGGCCCACCAGGTATTTGCCTGGCGTGGCAGATGGCCAGCCCAGACGTGGTATGCAGTAAGAGTCACTTTCATTTATCTTCTCGTAAATTCCGCACAACATCAGTACCATTCCATTGCTAACCTTAACTGGTGCAAGAACCGACAGAACCGTAACTCTGTCACCTTTACTGTCTCCATTATAAGACGACCCTCAACCATCATTGGCAAGAGCATTTTCTGCGTATACACACAGGGGGTCTCATTAGACCCTCTGGAACTCTTACACGGGCCAGCGCATGCGCAATGCCAAGCATCGTTATAATGCCAATCCCTTAACTAAAGAACATGCAGTAAAATTTCCATGCATTAAAAAAAAAATAATAATAAAACATGATGGAGAGACTGTTCCTTTAATTAAGATCAGACAGAGAAGACGGAAAACCTGTGACATACCCGGCCATTAATTGTGCCCATTCACTCACAGTGATAACCCTGTCTCGATAACCAAAACCACATGCGGTGTCGGCATCCAGTCACGCAGGAATCGCATAAACCTCTTCATCAGAACAAAGAGGGGGTTTCACAGATTGGCAATAGATTTTTTAATAATAAGACCTCAAAACCCAAAACGCATAACATTTCTTTTTTTCCAAGGAAAGAACAGCTTGAAATTCATTGACAATAATTAAGAACAACTTTTTTTCCTTAAGAGAGTAACTTCAGAAGAGCAGAGGAGAACATCATGGTTCCCGGAGGTGTCTTCATCAGGATTTATTAGTTGGCCAGAGGGTTTTTTGAAAAGCATTGTGGGAAATATCACTCATAAGACATACACTTCCTTTATCTGTTACATGAAGTTCCGAATGAATGATCCTTCACACATTAGAAATGAAGTTCCGAATGAATGATCCTTCACACGTTACAAATATTACATGAAGTTCCGAATGAATGATCCTTCACACGTTACAAATATTACATGAAGTTCCGAATGAATGATCCTTCACACGTTACAAATATTACATGACATTCCGAATGAATGATCCTTCACACGTTAGAACTATTACATGACATTCCGAATGAATGATCCTTCACATGTTAGAACTATTGTTTTTCCAGGGCTTGTGATGTCTGTCATTTATTAACATGACTACCTACTTATTATTAATTATATTTATATTTTGTTTTAATTATTTCTTATTTCATTGACATTTCTTCATAACGTGAGCTACATAATAGCAGAAACCTTAAGCTAAACTGGTCAAACACCAATGGCACCCCCCCCCTCCATGGGTGCTGTTTGGTTTCTCCAGTCCTTCATTTGCCCTCCTCTCCCTCCCTGATGCCCCTCTTTTCTAGGAGCTCCGAATGTTTGCTGGGTGTCACAGGGTCCTATGGTCCTTGTGTTCAGTTTAGGTTAAAGTCTGTAGGATTACGAAGGCGTTCAAACCAGTTTGGCCAAGTTAGGTTTTATCGTTATTCGATCGTATGGGAATCATTTTGCCCTAAACTGTTTGACCTACAAGGCGCAGGGGTGGCTGAAGTAATATCCGTATGCCCTTCATGTAACGAATCCGTCATGATTTGTTAAACTTTCATTTCATTCCCTTGAAATTTTTTTGGATGGGTTGGAATTCGGTTACAGTGTTAAAAAAAAACGTGAGCTTTAAATTGGTTTATTTCGTAGCGTTTTCCGTTTTGATCTTCGAAGGAACAGAATTAGCTTTCGGCTGAATGAAGGGGGCAGACCCTCTTTAACCCTCTAAATAAATATATTTTCTTAAATAAATAAGATTCTTTTTGAAGGTTTCTAGGACCTTAAAGCCTTAACCCTCGGTAGCTTTGACTTCAAAAACATTTGGCTGAAACGGAAGGGATGGGCTGAATCCTCATCTAAAACATAATAGTGAATTAGTTTAGTTTATTCCTATAAAACACGTTCCTTCTGTAGAAATTCCAAACTCTTGACAGGTGTTTGCTCATCTGCTCCTTTCTGAATTTTTACATTATATATATATATATATATATATAGATATGTTGAGGGAAGAACATTCTAGCAGTTAAAACCCATCACACTTTATTCATTTGGATCCCTGGTCTGCTGTCAAACTGCTGTTTATATCAGGACATCATAATATTATCACTTTTTATATCCATATTTTATTTATTGAGCTCCAGCAGATTCCATAACTCTATTTTAATAGAGAATTAGCAATAAGATTGCACGCTTACACTCTATTAAGAGGCTGAGGGAGATGAGACGGAAGAAGAAGGCTTGCTTGGATGAGGATGACTTGATTGGTGAAATTGAGATACACTATATAGACAAACGTATTTGGACTCTTGACCATTACACCAACAGGGGCTTTGATGACATCACATTCTAAATACATAGACATTAATATGTAGCTGGCCCCCCTTTGCAGCTATAATGGCTTCCATCCTTCCGGGAAGGATTTCCATGAGATTTTGGGGAGTTTCTGTGGGATTTTTGCCCGTTCATCCAGTAGAGCGTTTGTGAGGTCAGACACTGATGTTGGACGAGACGCCCGGCTCGCAATCTCCATTCCAGTTCATCCCAAAGGTGTTCGATGGGGTTGAGGTCAGGACTCTGTGTTGGCCGGTCAAGTTCTTCCACCCCAAACTCATCCAACCATGTCTTTATGCCAGAATAGAAAAGGGCCTTGCCCAAACTGTTCCCACAAAGTTGGAAGCAGAACATTGTACAAAATGTCTTGATATGCTGGACCCCTGTCTTGGAGATGTTGAGCGTCTGGTTTCTACAGAATCTGTCCATGCATTGGTTACAAATATTTAAAGGGACGGCTGATATGCATTAAAGTACATATGACGACAGCAGGGTCCCTTTAAGGGTGTTGTTGTCACCGAGCGCTCTAGTTCCATAACAGCTGTTTGCTACCCTTGTACTAAAGGGTTAACCCACAACCACCAAAATAAATGGCTCTTCTGGGTAAGAAAACATAATAAAAATTGAGTTTTATGGTGTGAATAAATGTTATGAAATAATTGACATTTCAGTCACGGGGAATGTTTATATACGTAGAGAAAGCGATGGCGGCCCGACACGCAGTGTTTACTGTGAAGGAATTCCTCGTTTCCGATAATTACAGATACGAAACGTGATCTCCCACCGTGGCCTGACTGATCTGTCAGATGTGTAGATCGGGGCCGACGGATCGCAGCGCGTGCGTTTCTAAAAAGCAAAAATTAAATATTTGGATAAAAAGACATATTTTACATTTTATTCTCAAATATTATTCTGACCGATAGTTAGGCTTGACATTTTTATGGTGTTATTGTTAAGATGCAATATAAAATGTGTGGTCTCAATTTCCGTTTTAATTTTCTAGAACAGATGTCGACATTACAATTCACGTTATGGCCAAAAATAACTTGTTTTAGAAAACTCTTGCAACGAGATTTTAAAATAACAAAAACAACGAGGAAAGGCAGTTTCCAGACTTTTTCACCTAACACGTAGTAAAAAAATAAATTAAAAAAAAACAAAAGTATATGGAGATTTTCATAAGTCTGCGATTTGCCGGTCCGCAGCTGAAACCAAGCTGATTGGCCAGACAAATATCTAAAGGTTTGTCAAGTTATAAATCAATTTAGAATGTATTATATTAATTTTTTAATAAAAAAATTATAATAATAATATAATATAATAATACTAGTTCCAAATGTTTTACATTCTTAAATAGATTTTACTAAAGATTCCTATTTTTATAAAAAGAAAACCTAAAAATTATTTTTTTATGGTGAGGCATGTAAGCTCATATGTGTAGCCCCTTCCTCTAATGACCTCCAGAGGTCCTTCTTTTTATGGGGAAAGGACAAAAGATCTGACCCTCCTGCATGCTTTTTGGCAGAGGAGGGAATAAAGGGGTCACATCTCCCTAAGGGAGTGCGGCCCCCAAAGAATGAAAATTTGGGGATCTGGTGTCCATCATGGGCCTATTTTGGACGCATTCTTGGCAGCTTATTCAACTTTTTTCCGAAGCACTGAACCACGGGCCATTTTTTGTGTTTTATCTCAACAGTTATATATGCCATGGGTCGCTAGACACCGACAAAGACATTTTCTGACCAATTCCTTTGTCACTTGGGTTCCAGGCTCAAAACTTTTGAGAACCAATTAAACCGATGCCAAACTTTAAAAAAAAAACAAAAAAAACTACGTCTTTCGATCCTTTCATAAATGGGTCACCATCTGGATGCATCATAGTCTGAAACCATTTAGAACTCGCTAACAAAATGCTGGCAAAAAACATTGAATTTATTACGTGCGGCTACATTTGCTAATCTTAAACCAACCTACGAATAAGTACTCGTGCTCAGATAGACTGCTTTAGTGTAACAACGTCCCATATAAACATTAAAATCTGTGTTTATATTTTCTTTACTTCTTTCCTTGGCCCTAAAGAGGTGGCGAAAAGCGAGTCAGAGCCAGCATAGAAATGGGACAGCGCCAGCGCAGGCCATGTGAGTTTGGGCGCCCACCAAAGTTTATCGAAAGCCCAAGCATTCTCCATCACCGGCTACATAGGAACCCAGATAGCAATAAATCAAGCTGTAGAATCCGGTATTTCAAGGGCTGAGCGATGCGTGGATCAAATGCCAAATGCGTAACAGAACATTTAACTACATTAAACAAAACAATAAACATTTCTGTCCTTGGAAAAGGGCTGGCATCTAAGGGACGTCCACATATTCCCATCAGATAAAAAGGGAAACATTGGCAATATACCATTGTGAGTTTTAAACCAAAGATAAACTATGACTATCCCCCCCCATTGACAAAAGCCCTATTATTATTATTATTATTATTATGTGTTTCTTTTTGTTTTAAAATGATTTTGCCGTGAAGAACCCATAAAATGGAAAGCACATGTAATCACAGCACAATCGGTACACATTCAATTACGTGTTTTAAACAACGGAAAAAGAAACACATCAAATACGTGCGTCAATCCAAAATTACACCTATTATATCCAAAAATATGATGCGGAGGGGGAGGGGTAAGTAGGAGGCCCTGGTGCATGAATTATTTGGAATACAGAGCGATACAAAGTAGTGTTGTGTGGGTGAAGAATGGGCCTTTTACTTCTTATTGATGCATGCTGCCTTAGAATCTGATCTGGAGATTACCATGTTGGATTACCACAACATCAGCATGCCACTTAAGGACTTCACAACGACACTGCTTTATGGCAGGGTTTTAGTCATTCAAGTCCCCACAGACCAGAAACTTTAGGCAGGTAAATTAGGATAATGTTTTAACTCTTGGGTTCTACCTCACCAACATGTATCAGATACGTGGTTGGTAGGTAAATGGTTAATGACTTCGAGCTCTGGGGTCCTGGATAGTCCTGTAGGAGCCCGTGAACCAGCTCAGTAGAGAAAAGACAAAACCGTTCCGTGTTCCTCTGGACCTTGTCCCCAAGATAAGGTAGTTAGAAGCCAGGGGGGTCATGTCTGAGCTAACCCTTCTTAAAGGAGGACTTCATTAGCATTGCCATAAAGAATCACCTTAGTGTGGTGATTGAGTTTGGAATGTAGTCAAAATATCATGATGGCGGCCACCAGATCTAAGTTTATTGGAACCCAGATCTCTTCAGTGCTGCGCCACGTTACTGCGTACAACATTGTGTTTAATTCTTGGAAGAGAGCCTCTAAGTGTCTTCAAAAACACAAATTAATGTAGACTATCTGATTGTGGCGTATCGTTTAATAGCCTTGCCCTGTGGAGAGTCCCCGAGTAACGAGAAAAAAGATGTAGTCAGGACCTCAGAGGTCTTTTCCTTTCCATCTGAAGAAGACACCTCTGAGGTCCCCAAAGCTCATATCACTCTGTGTATTTTTGACTAATGGGACACACAACTTCCAACAGAATTTCTAAAAAATGATTGCAACCCCCCCATCTTCTGGCTGTTACCTGTGTATCTGTCAGGTGACTGACCCATTTAACTCTTTGCCTTCCTGGTTTGGTATGTTAAATATTGCATATAACTCGTGGGGTTAAATTGAATTATCCTGGGTATAAATTGTTATATCGCCGTCAGACCTCCTCTCCCACAATGTACACTAAACACGGCGAAAGCGAATAAATCGTGGAAGTGACGCCCGGACACCGATGTTCAGGGGAAGACCTGCATTTTTATTAAATTTATTGCGTTCTGCACATATTTCAAACCTCGTGAGAATATTTCCGAATTTGCACTCTCATCCATAAATAATGTTTTATTTAAAAAAAATTTATATTTCCTTCTTGGTCCCAGAGAAGTTTGTGATACCTTTTACAGCACAAGAGTTCATCTGAACAAGAGACATTTGAGGTCTTCAAAGATTATGTAACTCTACATCTTAATTGCTCAGCATTTTTTTTTAACCAAATCTTTTAGCACATTTTTTTAACCCCTTAATGACAAAGCCCGTACATGTACGGGCTCAAAATGCATTGTTTTCAATGGGTTTAGGGACCGCCCATTGTCCTTAAGGGGTTAAATAAACCTTGTTATCGATGTATATTTAAAAAAAAAAACATTTTTGATCATTGGAGGTTTTTTAACTCTGCTCCGGGGTTACCTGAAGTTGCCCTAAAGCTAGATCCTGGGGGGCAGGGGGGCTAAGTAAATGCAGTGGTATTTATTGGGTTAATAGCACTTGCATTGCATATTCAAAGGGATTCTTCATTGATCTTACAGCTCCCGGGCTGTTCAAGTGCGATCAGATTATCTCCCCAACTAGAAAATGCCGGAAAATTAAGACTGTCCACAGAAAACAGGGACACTTGGCAGGTATGCACATACACTGTTCGGGTTAGGATCGCTAACGGGCACTCTTCTCTTTTCACAGGTGTGGGGAGGATCTGGATGGATGATGTTGCTTGCAAAGGGACAGAGGACTCCATCATGAAGTGTTACTTTGGAGGTTTTGGGAAGACTAACTGTGGACACGCTGAGGACGCCGGGGTGACCTGTATAAAAGAATGAGCCGGAAAGAAAAAAAGGAGACAGGGACGCTACTAAAATGATCCATTCCTGAGCCGACTTCAAGATCAAAGATGGTGGAATCTCCCAACTGCTCATGGGTGTTAGCATGAGTGAACGGGCTTTGCGTACGAGTACCGGAGAGACTTTTCTGGTAGAGCAGACCGGCGGATGTTTCCACGAGCACTTCTGGTTTTTAAGTAATATACATTCAGTTATTGCAGGGGCCAAAATTAACAAAAAAAAATGGCTTTTATATCGGGAAAAAAATGCATTTAATATCCAAGAGCTGTATCGTGATAAGTAAATAAAGCACAGTTTGTTATGTCAGGGGTTTGTGGGAACTGTTCCATGGGATGAGGTGCATCTCAAGAGGTATTTAACCTATAATAACCCCCAGCGCTGTATACAGTAATATAACCCCTAGCGATGTATACAGTAATAACCCCCCCCAGCGCTGTATACGTAATATAACCCCTAGCGATGTATACAGTAATATAACCCCCCCGCGCTGTATACAGTATATAACCCCCAGCGCTGTATACAGTAATATAACCCCCTAGCGATGTATACAGTAATGTCGGATGATTAAGACGGAGCATTTCTATTACTAGTCAATGGCAGAATGTGTTTGTCTTGCTCAAATAGAGCTAAAGAACATACAAAAGGCTGATATAAAGCAGTCAATTTTTTTCCGCTTTTTTTGAATAGGGAGGAACAAAATTGTTGGAGGGGGGGGGTGAAATATTAATAGAGGAGTATGCCCATGGTATACACATAATCTGGACTAATACATTTATGTTGTATAGGACTGTAAAATGTAGGATAGATAGATCTGCTTTATATAAAAAAAATGGTTTTTTATTCTAAATATTATAACTTTTGTAAATCTTCATCGTGCCTTTTATAGCAAATCCAAAGAATTTCTGTTATGCTGATTACAAAAATATCCTTTTCATTTTTGTTCTCAATTTTACAATTGCTTGTTGGTTCGAAGAATATCTCATTAAAAATAATAAGACAATAAATCGTATTTAGCTTTAAATTTAGCTTTATTAAGCTTTAATTGGTCATTTGTTTATTAATATAAATACATTTTAAACCAAACAGCCTATCAGTATTTTTCACCATGCATCTGACATCCGACATCCTCTTTCTACATTCTAAATGAAAGAAAAAAAACAAAATAGTTATTAAAGCATTTCAAAAATGACGGAATGATGTAATAAACGTTAAGTATTTTTATGCTGTAATGGTTAGGTTTATGTACTGCGTAAATAAATCAAATATTGGGCACGTTTTGGAACACAATGAAATACTGGAGGATGCCTTACGTCTGGATGTTACCGAATAACGAAAATATATTTAGTGTTCCGTCTGCGTTACTCTCATAGTAAATACAGGGTCTCTTCACACGAGCTCACATTTTGTGCGATGGAGTAGAGAGCATTTGTGGTGGAAGAAGCCAAATGACAAGTGAGTAATGTAAACTTGAAGAATGGTCAAGAATGTAGCAGCTGCAGTTTAACGTTGATAAATGTAACATAACGCAGTTGGGTAATAAAAATCCAGAGGCAGAATACACCATTGGGGGGCACTTCAAAAGGAAGAGAAATGTTACAAGCGACCAGAATCTAAAACTAGAAGCTTTTATGTAATGTAAGGACGTTTTGCTTTAGAGAGAGGGTGGTAGACAAGTGGAAGAGCCTCCCAGCAGGGGTAGAGGCTGATACAGTGAGGGAATTTACACATTCTGAATCTAGGATAAAGTGGAAACATGCGCAGAACGAAGCTGAAGAAGACATCCGAGGTCCTGAAATGTTATGTAACTTTACCTCTTGTTGCCCCAATGAAAGGCGTCAATTCCAACTAAAGAGTGCATGTTCACAAAGGGTCAATGGTTCTTTATCTGTTATACGACACGCGTCTTTGCTCATATTCTTCATTGTGAGCCAAGGAAGCAGGTGCGGCGTTTCATGCTGTTTCCTGAAATATACATTTTAATGAGATCAAGAAAAACAAAAACCTCCCTTATTCGAGGGCCACGGGCACTCCGGGAAAAGAACCAAACACATGGGATGCATTTGGGCAGAAACATGAACATTTAGCTCAGCGTCTTATAAAGGTTATGAAGGCATCGCTTGGCAGCGGCCCGGCCCGTTATGTCTGGTAACATTATTCCTTCCTCTGCTAAATCATTTTAATGATTTCATTGTTGATTCCAAACAAATAATGCTTTTTTTTTATTATTGATATTTTTACATTCTTTTAACCTGTTAAATTCCACATTTCATAATCCAGTTTTACATCCTCCTTTAATAATTAATAAATCTGCGCAGGATATTCACAGCCGTAACACCATGTGCTATCAGGACTCAAAAAAACATGGCCTGATTGGGCCACTGGCCATTGGTTCCCCATTATGACCCCATTAGAAACGAGCATCTACATTCTGTATGAAAAAGTAACATGGGGCCGCGTGTATCCAAGCGGTTACCACACGTATGTCATTTGGAGGAGCCAGGGCCATTTTATCCCTAAATCGGCCACTTAAAGCCACTATCGCTAGTGATTGCACCCCAGTTAGAGGCATTAACCTCCCACGAAGCCACCCTATTGCTTAAAATCCTCTATTTTAAATGGTAACAAAAAAGAGTAAATAATGGCAGAATAGCAGTAAAACGTATGAGACTTTGTGGGATTATTAAATATCTAAACAAAACCATTTTTATCCAAAATGTAATCAAGTCTCGGTCAATTGCCTTTTTTCTGTTTTATTCCAATCGTTTTTCATAACCGTGATTAATTTCATCGGGAAGGATTTTAAAAAGATTTAAATTTATTCTGTTTTGGTTTATTTTTTCCGCTCCATTGATAGTCTTTAAAAGAGAGAAAGAGAAAAAAATTAAAATGTGGGTTTCGATCATCCAAAAAAATACAAGGAAATACGTCCGTACTGAAAATGTTTACCAGGGCAGGGGGACAATGGACCTCGGAAGTCCGAGGAGATGTCACTTCCTGTTTCACCTCGACTTCCTATTTAGCTACCTCTAAGGCTAGGCAATGGATTACCGAACAGCGATCTAGATGTGAACATATTTTGGTTTTCCATGAGCATTGCTGTACACAATGAGCAAACTATGAATAATGTTGGCTTTTTTCCTCATTTTCGCCCTTAAAAAGGCAAAAGACATAAACAACGGAGGAGGTCACGGCGGTTTCTTGGGTGAGGCATAATAAACGCATCAGAAAAATAGCACATAAAACATCCTGACTCCGTTAAAGTCTGTAATTTGCATTTATCAAAACATCGCCAAATAATACGTTATTCCACTGGCCAAATATTTAAATGATAAATTGTTTTCTGAAGAAATTTGTTTATTGGATCCAAAAAGTTTGGAGGTTTAGTAAAGTATTCTTATACTAAATTAGATTTTTTTGGGAAATTATTTTGCCTTTTGACTTCCATCATAAGATGACTTAAGTGACTATTCCAGCCCAGGAAAATTTATGCTGGCCCTCACAGCTCAATAAAAAAAAAAACCATCACAATTAAAAACGATATGAATATATCAAATAGATTTCAACTTCTACTCGTGGCGTCCACACTTTTTTCCACATAAGGTTTGCGCTAGAACAAGATAATCTGGTATGATTGTCCTTTTTTGTCAGATCCTGTATATTAGGCCAAAGGGCATTGTGGGGGCACTTGAAAGAAAAAGTTAGATATTTTACATAATTTATTTATTTTTTTTACATAAAAAAATATTAAAACATTCTGTAACATTCAATAATTATACCTTGTTCAATTGACTCAAAACATGGCTTTCATGAGTTTTATCTTAAGGCCCTGATGACCACTTTGCTTATCTATTCCATTTTGCTCCTCAAAAAAATGCAAACATATTAATTGAAATTTGTTTGAAAATATTCAGTTACTTTGCCCCAAAAAGAAGACTGTGGCAAGAGGTGTTAGTGTGTGTGTTAGTGTATGAGTGTGTATCAGCGTGATGGTGTGTCAAATGAATACCTGGGAACACACTGGACAAAGCACTTCTTCTCCGGGTCACTGTGCTCCGTGTTGGGGCATTTAGGGCACAGCCACTCCCTACCCTATTTCCCTTTTCTTTAAGTTATCTGGGGTATCCTCGCCCTTATTGGCAGCTATTCCCACCCCTCACGAAGACACTCCCATGGAGAGGGAGGGCTTCAGGAAGCAATCATACCTCATTGGGGGAATGGCTTTGCAAGAGGCAGGGCTAGCTGGCCGTGTAGGCAGGGTTAGCACTGCATGGGATGGGTCTAGCCCCACAGAGGCGTGAGTGGGAGGGAATAAGGCAGGTAGTGGGCATGGTTAACATCCCTGCCCCTCCCCAGAGAATGAAGAAAGCGTCTCGGAGAAACAGCACTTCTCTTAGAGACTCGAAGTCAAACCCAGGTATGCTCACAATGTTAAGGACTATCCCGGCCAATTCAGGAGAGTTGGCAGCTCAGGATTTGCACGCAAAAACAGCAAACCCTATCAGTTCATCTCACTTCTTTGTGGATGTCTGGAAGACATTGTTATATTGAACCCTAAAGGCTATGAAAGTACACAGAAAGTACATTTTTTTTTACTTAAAAAACCCCATGTTTTAGCCCAAATTGGAAAGACTGTGTGGTCACGTGTAGACTGGTGCTTCCACAGATTGCATGTCGTGGCAACCGTGGCAAACAAGATAATCGTTGAAGTCCTGATTGTGTGGCAATCCGTTAGCTAGAGGCTGCGCTCCTTGCCAGCTCGTTGAATGTCTGTCATTTATTTAAATTCATCTAAATGTTCCATAACGACCACAATTAAATTCTATCGAACGCTGACATCATTCGTTGTACGAACCGAAATTACTGCCCGTGATGCTTTCCAGCTATTTTTCATGTCGGATTCCTTTGTCTGGTTTAAGTGGGTCGTTCCGTGAAAGAAAAACGGTCAGTTTCTTTGTTTATAAGTTATGAAGTATTATAGCAAAATGTTCTAGAACGAGTCATTTCGTTTGGATTCATGGGGTGGCCTCGTAAATAAATTACACGACCGAAAATGTTCCATGAGCCCATTAAGCAGTCAGGTGTAAATCAAGAACAAGAGGTAAAAAAAAATAATAAAAAAAAATAATCCATTAAAATTGGACATTTTGTAATTTTGGACCATGTTTTTCCTATGTTCACTTTCTATTATAATATTATATTTTATTAATAGAGTGCCAGCAGATTCCGTAGCGCTATTACAGTAACAATAACATAGAACTGATAAATACTACATTTATAATATAATATATACAATACGGGATTGTTAAATATCTAAACAAAACCCATTTTATCCAAACTTTAATCAAGTCTCGGCCGGTGGCCTAATCTACTTTAATAATCATGATTAATTCAAAATGGGAGGATGTGAAACTGGATTTTAAGAAGATTAAAAGCAGCCAATAAATGGGAGGAAAGAACCCCCATTGAGTCTTAATCGACCGGCGGCCATTGCGATCGCCGAGTCAGCAACGGGGCTGACCGTCGGCAAATTAATCATGTGCCGGGAGGCAGGTTCGGCAAACCACATCTCCTGCACTGGAAAAAACAGGCGCCGGGGCAAATACATATGGGGAATCCCCCTAAAGAATTTGTAAGGGGGGACACAATGTAAAGCGACCTCCCAGCTATTATATGCATTAAAGTGCATTTGATGGGTAGCGTGTCCCTTTAAGCGTATTAAGACGTAAGGCAGCTTTAATGAGTTAATAAGCGGCTATCAGAAGGTTCTTCTCTTGTGATTTTATGAGATCTGTCCCCTTAACGTCTTCCTGTTCAGCTTGAGTCAGGGATTTGTGGGTGAGCGGACACCATAATGAAGTCCACATACTGCCATGAAACCGATTGCACACTCGCTCCTTTCATGTTTAACGAGACACACATGTGGAGCGGGTCCTCTGGTGTATAATCTGCATTAAACGTTCAACCATAAAGCACACGTCAAAGCAGACGGCGCTCGTTACACGTGTTTAAGTAATTAGAGGGCAGGACTGCCATAAACAGACACGCTTCCAAACATTAAACCAAGCTGTGGACGCCTCATTCAAGATGGCCGCTTACCTCAGCCTTAAAGGGGTGATACAATAAAAGTACGTCCGTGACAAATATGTATGAGGGACGGCCCAAAATCTTATTAAACAGAAGGATGGACAAAAAAATCGTTTTGATTATTTAAATTATGTTTCACCTCTTCAATCCGTCCTCCACACTGCAGCTGGATCAATCTTTCTCTGCCGCCGCTCCTCTGTGCCATTCACTGAATTCACTCCCTGTCCCCTCCAGGATTAAATCCAAACTCCTGACCCCGACCTACAGAGCCCTCAATAACCCCGCACCCCCTATATCTCTACCCTCCTATCCAAAT
>VKOC01000005.1:46096734-46108185 GCA_009364415.1 Spea multiplicata
GGGGTTATTAATGTATACAGCGCTGGGGGGGTTATTACTGTATACAGTGCCAGGGGGGTTTATGCTCAAGGACTGAAATACGGTATTTATCTTTCCACAGGGCTTCCCCTTTAAAGATAGATTTACACAGATTAACTTCCAAATATGCTAAAACTAGCAAAATGATAATTAACCACACAAAAGAAGCCTTGTGGCCAAGAATGTGGAATGGGACACTCGTGTGCCAAGATAACAAGTACGCATTTTTAATAGCTTTTCTTGTATAATGGAAGGAAAAAAAAAGGCATCTAAAGCTAAATATCCACATCTGGACGCGTGAAATAACTGCGATACGATCTAAGCATCGCACAGAATGTGTAAAGCTCCGCTGGCTTTGGAATTGTCAAAAACATTCAATGGCAAATAAATAGTTAAACTTTAAAAGGACCACAAACTGATTCTAGAATTACTAGCATTAGAAAGTATCAAATAAGTGGCGATCGGGGCCTTATATCATTAGCATGCTATATAATGTCTTCATCTAATGGTAATTATAGTGGAAAAAAGGCCGTTTTTAAGAGATTTTACTTTAATCCATTCCGGGAAAATATCTGCTTATATGATGTTACTATACTTTATTCTACTTATTTCTTATTATTATTTATATATGATTTCAGCTGATGTATTTTGACTTAATACATTTCAAGATAGACGTTGTTTTTAGTAATTTCAATTAAAAAAAGTCTGAACTGCATCTAAATCAAATGAAATCAAATGAACCAAAATCTGAATTTTTTAAAGAGTGTATTATATTTTGTATACAGCCAGAATGTGATTATAGTTTTTAGAAATGTTTCATTTTTTCCTCTTTAAATCAGCCTGGGCTATGGATTTTTTAATTTGATTTAAAGTCCTACATTTCTGTATTTTTTTGTGAATAGCATATTTTTATTGTCGATTTTATTGCTTTCGTTTAGCATAACTAAATTAACTCAATAAAACTAGTTTTTGCTTTTTTTTGCTTGTAATCAGTGTAAATGTTTTGGAGATATTTATTTTAAAAGTCCGTCTCGTTATCAGTGGCAGCCTGTGGCAGAGGCAGCGTTATCTAATCCGTTTCCTGTAGTAGCGTTCTCTTCTTTGTCCTCCCCCACTTTTACAAAGACCGCATATACCAATCGACAATAATCCGCAACGGAACAATAGAAGAGAGGTTTCTTATTGGGGAGAAATAATAAAAAACACCAAAATGTCTTGGAATGCTGACGGGGACATACCAAGATATTTTGGACAATGCTCTGCTTCCAACATTGTGGGAACAGTTTGGGGAAGACTCTTTCTGCTTCCAGGCATGAACTCCCCCCCGGGGGGGCGAGGCAAGGCAAGGCTCCCTAAAAAACAAAGGTTGGATGAGTTGGGGTGGAAGATACTTGACGCGGCCGGCAACACGAGCTCTGACCTCGCAGCCATCGCAAGCACCTTTTGGATGAACGGCGGAAGCGGAGATTGTGAAGCCGGGCGTCTCAGTCAAAACATGAGCGTCTTGAACTGCACAAACCGGCTCATACTGGATGAGGCGGGCAAAAATCCGCACAGAAACTCGCGGCCAAAGCTCGTGAAAATCCTTCGCAGAAGAGTGGAAGGCTGTATAGCTGGAAAGGGGGGGGGGTGACTTCATATTAATGTCTGTGTATTTAGAATGTGATGTCATCAAAGTGCCTGTTGGTGTAATGACCTGGTGTCCCAATACTTTTGTCCATAAATAGCTAACCCTCTCCTTGTATCCACTCATGTAGAATGCAGCTTGGCATATATGTACTGATGTCCAGCGGCCCACCAGGCATTTGCCTGGAGTGCCAGTCTCGGTCTGTGTAAAGCTATTACGTAGGTTTATGGACAGGACTGAAACACGGAGAATTTCTGTTGGATTAATGCTTATAAGCTGATGCATTTTTGTACGGAGGTGTAGCCAAGATCTCCATGCTTCATGATAAATCACATGCACGTGTTACACTTTACAGAGCTGGCAGTAGAACTCCGTGGTATTTAAATCATTTACTTTGATAAATTAGACGTGGAGAGCCCTATAAAAATTACTCATAAAAACAATGTTTCCTGCATTGCTGTTTTTCATAAATCTACAATCATTTTATAGATTTTAAATTTCACAAAATGACTTTTAAGACCAATAAAACCATCTCTCTTGGGAATCAAATTTATTGTCTTATGATGACCTGGAAAAATAACAGATAGTAATAGATCAGCAATTTGCTTTTGATCAAATGTACCTATTATTTCCCCAGTCTGACAACGGTAATAAATAGAATATCAGCTGGATGTCGGTCTTGTCAACCAAGATCCTGGAACTAGGATGCGTGGTTTCAGCTCTGGCTTTGTCTTCTATAAACCTGATCTCATTGTTGATGATTTCTTAAGGACATCAGGAAATATCTTAAATCTACTCACTAAGAAGTTGAGTGGTCAGTCAGGTTAAGGGTTAACTCAACTGACCAGACCCAGCTTCAGTCGCATTCCTACACTCGGAAAAGAACTCGTAGATTCACTAATATGCGTGTTGTTGGCGAGGGAATGCTAATTTAAAATTTCGAGATTCAGATGAGGGCATGTGAGTGAAAATAAATTTAAATATTTAAAAATAATAATAATAATATAAAAAAAAAACCCAGTAATTCGAGTCGCCAGGACCCATTAACCCAAGGTCTGACCTGCACTTAAAGGACACAAAAGTGGCAAACAATCTGAAAGTAGAGCTGAAGTAAGACAGCGGCATCATATTCTAATCTCTATCAATATTGTATGGAGGATTAAACAGAAGATAACATGACCCCAAGTTTAGAATGCTTTATAAAATTAATTTGAAACATGATTTTGAAGTTAATGACTTACCTTGGATTACAGTAATATTTTTTAAGGCAATTGAGTGCTCCCAGTCTTTGAGACGGAGGTCTTCTGTTATATTATTTAGGAGAGACATCTCATGTTTCAGCTGCTGTTCCATCACAATGTGAAGTAGTCGTGTGTGCCTGGTGTCCTCGGTCACATTGGTTATTAATAGCTGGAGATCTTGAATTCTCGTGTGATGAATGCCTATGTCGTAAGTGACGGTGGAGTTCACGGTGTTCAGAGTGCCAACCATCTCACTCACTTGGTCATTGAGTACATCTACTTTAGTGGTTATCTCTTTTAAAAGAATGTCGTGATGGTCTGAAACATATCTGCTGACGTTGACCTCTGTAGATAGCCTATATATTTCCAGGTTGTGATAGTCACTGAGCTCAGTAAGTCTGGAACCTAAACCCGTGACCACCGTGTCCGTCTTGGTGGCCATGTCCTGAAGGTCTTGTACATTTTCTTCCAGCCTCTTCAATGCTTCTGCTAGCTGGAAGAGGGAGTCGGAATGGTTCTGGAAAAGGTCTTGGAGCTTCCAGATGTGCTCCATAAAGTCGCCTTTGAAGGTCAGCTGCATCAGTTTGAATTGCAGATCCCGATAACTCTCGTTTAGACGGTTCATATTGCCCGTCAGTACTTTTAGATCTTCGGGGGAACTCTGGGGTCTCGAAACTAGGGGGGAAAAAACAGAAATGGTGTAAAAAAAATCTTGTTTTAGATGAGGAAGCAACAGGTAGACGTCCAAATATCACATAATAACTTTATGGTGACCAACAAGACATATTTGTAATTCTGATTCCCGTAATATCTTGAGACCTAGAACAGCCTTCAATTAACAAAAATACTTTATTTTTTCTGGCAATTCCTCTTTAAACATATACATAAAAACACATTTTTTGTTCACTGGATGTGTTTGATCATCGATCTTCAGGAACCTGGGCTTAAACTGAAGGAACTCATTCCGTAATAAAGGATACATAAGGAAAGAATGATCAAGCAGGGTTGTTTTTTATTTTTTTTGTGTGTGTATTTTATTTCAAGCCAAAAAAGATTAGGTTATTTAAGTTTAGATGGCGAAATTGAATAGAAATTGAAACAGATCTGACATTTTCTGCAAACTTTTTGTTGGCCCTAAAGAAAGAGAGTCACGAGTCTTCCCAACCTGGGGAGAGGCTGGTACGGCGCCAGCGGCAATTAATATCTTCATTCTGTGCATTAAGTTTAGATTACTCCTCTGGGACTTGGATGCCGATGCCGTCGGATCATTTCTGATGCCAAATATTACCACGATTAATGCAGCATGGACAGAAAATCCATTATTTACTTCACTTTAAAAATCCTATAATTGTTTAAATCTAAACTAACAGTTATAAATAGCATTTATTACAAATGAGTATTTTTTGGGGGGGAAATAAATTCCAAGACAATTTATAGCTGAGTCATTTGGATACGTTCATATACTGTCTATACAAAGTAAACGAACCTTAACAAACCCTGAATCTGCCACTTTTTGGTTATTATGTGTATTTTATTTTTTTTTATAAAAAAGGGGATTGCGCTCATCACTCCCCAATCTGGTTAACGCCTGTAATGTATTAAGTTCTGATTTTGGGGTTTTTTTTTGCAGGTCACCGAAACAGCGGATATTGGGCATCGATAAAAATGACGATGACCTTATGATACCGTTGAAAAATAGCATTGACGCCCTAAAAAGTTTGAGGGTTTTTTTTTTTTAGCATTGACAAAAACCTGGTTTTATCTCATTTGCACTCATGTCGGATCTGATGAGCACCTGAAAGATGATCTTCTCTTTATCTGTTAAAGATAAGACTCAAGGACTTTCATATTTAGTAATGATCCCTGTGTCCACATTTTTGGATACATTTTTTTTTTCATTTTTGAGCATTTTTAGATCACATAAAAAAATAATAAAAAAATATTAAAAATAATACAATTATATAAATAATGTTTTAATTTTTAAAAAAATATTTTAGGAAATATTCCTAAGAGAAATAAGATCTGTTTTGAAATGGAAGCCTTTCCAGGTGATGATCTGAAATCTTCATTCTGTAGACACTTCGATGTTAATTGAGATATACTGGCAGACGAGTCCTTGATGCAAGGTTCTAAGGAGACGTTCCAAACTCTTTCATATCGGCTCCCAGCCTCGTTCGAAACAACTTGGACGGCTCGCGGAGAACCACAGGGAGGCTGAAACCTTTAACGCTGCCAGGCGCGTGGCCAGCAATGCAGAAAACAGAAACATTTTTCACGTGTTGTGCGACTCGCTGAGATCCGCTTAACCCCTGCAGCGCCTGGTAGATCACAGAACCCAGGCCAGGGCAGAGAACGGTTCTGTGAGCCCCCAGCCTGAGCTCTGTAATTGGTTATCAACAACCGTGAAGATATATATATTTAGCAAGAAATTTCAGAACATTCTCTGCGTTTAATTATCCGGAAAGAACATATATTTTGTGGGGGGGTTTTTTGTTTGTTTTTTTGTTTTTTTTTACTGATTGCCGAGGAATAATTAGGGCGAGTAAATACAGAAATTGATGAATGGCCGCCATAGAATTATTATGAAAGGAGGCCAAATAGTATTTGGTAATTGCTTATGTTTAAAGGTGGGCTTTGGATATACGAACACCTGCTAATGGGGTGAGAACATTCCATGATCAGCGATAATGTAACCAATAGGAATTAATAAAAGAACACTTATATAAACAATTCATTATCGACTTGTTATTCCAATGATATAACATTTAATTCGACTGGAGATTGGATTATATTTTTGGCGGCTAAATAAACTTTTAGTAAAGATGACCTCATGTTCATGGACGACGAAAGGAGATCAGAGAGCACTGCGCCCGCCATGGTCATTAGTGAAGAGTAAACATGGGAGTGTTGGCTTCGATTTATTGTAGCCAACTTTTTGGAAGTGGTTTCTAGATCTTAGTCCTCAACACTCTTCCAGAGATCCAGTGTTTCTTCTCAAATGGATGAACCGGAGACCTTGACCGTCCAACCAAGGGAGGTCCTAAAGTTCTTGAGGGACCTTGAAGACCAACGTTGAGATATGTATACCAACGATGATCTTGAGGCATCTTAGTGATGTTGATGTCTGGTTATCGGGTTTGATTTCATTCATGTTTCTGGATTAATACATTTTGTAGAGACATCTTCAAACCCACTTGGTTTTGGTCTTTGGTTTTGTGATTTCATTTGTAATAGTTATTCCCAACTAGAGACAAGATGATTTTGTAAGTGTTTCTGTCGTGTTTGGGAAACCCACAGCAGCTCGCGTGACACGATTCTTTAGCAAAATGTTTTCTAAAAGTTAAATCCCCATCAAAATTGAAAAAAACAATTAAATTCGTACTCCCATCCTTAGCAGTTTCCAGTTCTCGCGAGTCTAACGCAAGTTTATCCCTCGTTTAAGCGAGCGGAGCCTTTCGTTGAGGCCGCGGCGTAGGTGTTTTAATGAGCCCAGGACAAATTTAAAGCAAGAAATATTCTGCATCTAGTGGGAAAAAAAAAACCCAATGTAGAACCCAGACACTTGAAGCGTAATTCCATTAGAATTAGATATTTGCGGCACATTCTGTCCACAAAAACAGGTGCCGATATATTGGAAGAACAATGAGAGTCACGGGTAACGGATTCAGTCAGTTTACTTTGGCAGATCCGTTCTCCTCGTCTTTCTCTTTGGTCATCCCGAAAAAATCCTGCGCGTAAAACGTATGTTTCACATTGTGGCTCGTTTCTTAAACCCTTTTCATGCGGTGACATCATATGTTGAATTATATTTCTACAGGACATTAATATATATATATATTAATTAGCGAAAACTTTACTTTTTCACGAAGGGTTAAAGAAAGTGTTATTTTTCAGCGATTCTGGTGCAACGCATTGCTGGTTGCCACGGCAACTACTCCACTTTAAACAAGCTCCCCTTTAAAAGAGCGGCCCTTTTTTTCTGTCTGTTCCTTGATTTCTTTTCTGTGTGTTTTTGGATAATTTTAGTTGATTTTCAACAAATATGAGGTAATTCTAAAAAAAAAAAACATATTTTGGTTTATATCCTTCTGAGAGAAGGGATCTATGCCATTAAGCTGGGATCCAAATCATTTTCATCCCAAAATTCCTGACACAACTCATCCAAGGCACTAAAAAAAAAGCTCTAATTTTAATTTTGCGGAGTATTACTGAAGGTAGAATGCTAAACAAAATGACTTTGCTGAAAGGGTAGTAGATAAGTGGAACAGCCTCCCAGCAGAAGTAGCAGAGCTTAATACAGTGAGGGGATTTAAACATACATGAGATAGGCATAAGGCTCCTGGATCTAAGACGAGACCAACGACTGAAGGTTGAGGTTTTTCCGGGGCCGATCTGCCAAAAACTCTAAGCCTCTGGGACCATAGGGTAGGTGGGACTCCAAAAACTTCACAAAAAAGTTCTTTTAGATAAAATCACTTTGTGGTCAATGAATCCAAATAAAACTCCACACGCCGGCAGACGTTGCTGTTGCAGTCATTAGCAGGGTGGGTTTTTATTTTTTTATTACAGTCGCTCACGTTGCAACAGAGATAAAGGTCACCGGCCAAAAGTCTTCGAAACAAAGGCCGCCATTGTTAGACCGTGTTGTGTTCTCACTAGCCGGTAATTACTGGCAGAGTCTGATCCCGGCATCTCCTTTACAGATTATATAATAAAAAAGAAAAACAAGCGCCCAGTCGTTTAACAAGTTCTGGAGCCTTTTCACCTCAGAAGAAGACGAGATCTGGATACCACCGCACCTCGTAAGAGTCAAGGTTCTAGACAATCGCCTTCCGTTGCGTGGCTTCAGTCGCCATAACACAAGGCGGGGAGTCAGGCCAACCTTGTAGATCTCTGCAAATCAAATTTACTATTCACGAAACCCTATAAAAGGCAAAAATGAGTTTATTTAGCCAAGCGAGTCTCTAAACGCCGTTACCACGGCAGCCGGTGGTGGCGGCTGTTTATTTGGTGCGTCTTGAAGGGTTTTTGAGCAAATTCCTGCATGCGAGGGTTTATTTTGATTGAAAATAATCAAATTATCACATTTGTGTTTTACTATTTCCCCCCTCCACTATGGCCAAAAATGTTTAAAAGTGCTAGTATGGTAAATATTTAAATTATTCCCAAGTTCCACGTTCTATAAAAGCATCTTTACCCATAATGTGTTATATTGTGAGAAAACACAATTGGTCACGGAGGTTTTTGACGCCGGTATTTCATGATTCCGGGTGTTTTTCTTTACTTTTTAGTTTGTTATCATTTGCAAAGTCGATGGTGACCATATGCGTATGGCTACGAACCCGCGAGGATGAAAGGGCTGTTGCCGTGGAAATCACGTACGACCCAAAATATTTATGTTGTATGTTTTTTGTAGTTCTCAAACTTCATAGAATTATTTATTGTGGGGTTACATTTCTTCCCCGCCAAAGCATTTTCCGTTATTCAAGTTTTGAAAACAAAAACTAAGAAAAACCATCAATATATTGTATATTTAAGAAAGACTTCTTTTTAGAGCAGAAAAATGGTCTTTTTTATTCTTGATTGTGTGTGGTCTAAATTACATAGATAAGTATATATAGTATAGCCGTGAAGGAAGAACGGCTATTATTTTTGTTTCTCGCCGAAACGTCGTACAGTATAGTGTATAATTATGCATTACGGGGTAAGCCAAAATCTAACTGGACCACAATGCATTGCTTTGAAATGAAAACTATAGAAAACTATGAGAAAATGAATAACTGCTGTAGGATTTGCCAAGCGTGATGTAAATAAATGTCCAATATTGCTAAAAAAAATTAGAATTGTTATTTTTATTTATTATTTTTATTTATTATTTTTTTATTCTTGTGACGGCAACGACCTGTACCCCGATTGGGTACACCGGCCAGACGATCCTTCCTTCTCCCAATGGACACCGGAAACACTAACTAGCGTCAAAGACAGCAGGAAACAAAGCTCTTTCGGAATCGCTTTACCACCCTGCCAGGGCAGCACCGCGGCTTACCCCTTTACCCCAATTTTTTTTCTTAAGCCCCGAGGTCAGTGCTTCTCTGCAAAGGGAAAAAAAAAAAAAAAAAAAAAAAAGTGCCAAGTGCAGTAAGGCCACAGTGGACACCAGGTGCCCTTCTTCATTTTCTTTGGGGGTTGCACTCCCGAAGGATATGCAGCCCCCTCCCTCCCCGGCCATTAGGCCTGCAGGAGGGCCGGATCTTATTGGTCCTTCCCCGCAAGGGTTGGGACCACTAAATAGTTGTTTAGAGCAGGGGGCGCTCAAAAGAGCTAACTTATACTCCTCACCAGAAAAAAACGGACCTTTTTAGGAGACCCGGCTCTACCATGGCTTTTCAGTGAATCAAAAATCGTATATTGTGTCCGTCCACTCCCTTCTTCGTTTTCATCCTGGGGTCGCACTTCCTTCCCTCCCCGGCCAAGGGTTGGGGCCACTGAAATCTTCGTTTGGGGGGGGGGGCGCTGCTCAGAAGAGCTACCTGACTCCCCTTCTCACCAGAAAAGCCGGACCTTTAGGGGACCCGACTCCACCGTGGCTTTTCAGTGTCTGTGTCCATAATCAGTTTTGTATAAATAAATCTCAAATACAAAAAAAATATCAAAAAGGCTGTGAAAAAACAGTGCAATCGTGTGACAAAACTATATACAAAAACACTCCCAGTGGAAGCCCCAGCCTTATCGGCCAGCATGATAAAAAATTATCCACACACACCGCACACCGAGCCAGAAGGCTGGGGCTATTGCATACAAAAATAAAAAGTACATGTAGGTGCCTGAGGTGCTAAAGGTGATTACCAGCATGTGAAACGTGAAAGGATGCAGTGTGTGTCACATCACACTTAAACCTAGTCCTGGACCAAGAACCTGAGACCTAAAAATAGCCTCAGGTCTTTGTGCATTCCCAGCCTTAAGGCCAAAAGACCAAGCTTTCCTTCTCTAACAGGTACTTACTTGAGCTTACCCAAAAGACCAGGACACAAGCCCACCAAGCTTGCAAGACAATGCTCTTACAAGAAATAGCAGGCGCTAACTTTACTGAGGAAACAATCACCACCAGCCTCCAAGTGCCTTTTAATAGGCTGCGGTGAGTTACGACCAGCATGCATCACACCATATGCAAAACACAATATGCAGATCATATCCAAATTAGTTATAACAGAAAACCCACACCAACTTACACAATCCTGCCATCAGAACCAATACTATTGGTTAGAGCACTAGCATGAAGGATGGAAATACAGCCTCCAGGTGCCCCCAAAGTGACAGAGGCTCCCGTGACACCGGGTATGATGATGAGACATCCCTGGCACTTTAAGGATGACATAATTGTGGCTGACAGCTGACTATGCACATCGACGCGTTACGTTTATATGGCCACGCAGCATGCAGTCGGACTCGGCCCGATGTCCCCCAAGCAATTGCCAACTGTGCCAGATAGCCAATCAGGGTTTACCGAGGACCTGAACCTGAACCCACCGGTACTCTGGAGATCAGGCTGTTATTAAACAACCCGGATCTCCTCTGTCAGCAGAAGCCGCTGAACTATTTTTCTTTCATTATTGGAAATTGAGTTAATCGCGTTCTCATTGAATCCAATGAAAATGACAAAATATAACTCTTCAAATAATAATAATAATACTAATAATAATTAACATGTTCTATTTAACTCTTGCAGAGCCAGAGAGAAGACCAATCACTGTTGCATTCCAGTCTGGCAAGAAGAATACGTTAAATAATTCCCCCCCTCGCTATCCACAGGGTGGTCCAAATATTCCTTTGGAAATTGCCTGATTTCCCTGCAAAATCTCAACTAAGATTTAAATGAAAAAATAATACGCATTCATCGGAATCCTGTCGTTATTGGCTTGGTACGGTTTGTCTAGGATTCCTGTCCCTGTCCTGAACTTCTCATTCCCCGTACGTTTGCTTGCTTTGGATAACAAGCGCTTGCTTTGGCTCAATATATTCTCTGATAGGACTTTTCATTTTTGTTTGTGTTTTATTCAAATCAGATATTTTTCCATGTTTTATTTTCAAAAATAAGATCGGAATATCTAATGTACCAATAATAAACAAACCTCTTCAGTGCAAAGCAAAGTCCCGCTCGTTTCTCTAGCATTCAAAGGGTTAATGTACCAATAACTCTTTGAATTCTAGATGAGCAAGCATTTTTCACGAAACAGGGATAAAATGTCAAAAGAAAAAAAATAGCTGAAACCACTGAAAATACCCCAAAGGCACGCTGGTGCATTAAGCTGGGGGTCATTACTAATGCCCTGACCTGATGGCAAAAGGAATCTGTTCGAGCTGCAGCACAAAGGTCTGATGTTAGTGAGTTATTCACTAAAGCAGCCGAAGGGAAAACGGGAATTGTCGGGACTGCCCCAGTGGATTTGGGATCGTTCGCAGCTATGGTTGGTATGAGGTGTTATTTTCCTAGATAAAAAAGATTAATAATGTGGAGCACAGAGTTCTAGTTACTTAAATAGATACCACTAGGTCACAAAGTCATGT
>VKOC01000005.1:46108285-46125634 GCA_009364415.1 Spea multiplicata
ACTGTATACAGCGCTGGGGGGTATATTACTGTATACAGCGCTGGGGGTTATATTACTGTATACAGCGCTGGGGGTTATATTACTGTATACAGCGCTGGGGGTTTATATTACTGTATACAGGCTGGGGGGTTATTAATGTATACAGCGCTGGGGGGGTTATTACTGTATACAGTGCCAGGGGGGTTTATGCTCAAGGACTGAAATACGGTATTTATCTTTCCACAGGGCTTCCCCTTTAAAGATAGATTTACACCGATTAACCTCCAAATATGCTAAAACTAGCAAAATGATAATTAACCACACAAAAGAAGCCTTGTGGCCAAGAATGTGGAATGGGACACTCGTGTGCCAAGATAACAAGTACGCATTTTTAATAGCTTTTCTTGTATAATGGAAGGAAAAAAAAAGGCATCTAAAGCTAAATATCCACATCTGGACGCGTGAAATAACTGCGATACGATCTAAGCATCGCACAGAATGTGTAAAGCTCCGCTGGCTTTGGAATTGTCAAAAACATTCAATGGCAAATAAATAGTTAAACTTTAAAAGGACCACAAACTGATTCTAGAATTACTAGCATTAGAAAGTATCAAATAAGTGGCGATCGGGGCCTTATATCATTAGCATGCTATATAATGTCTTCATCTAATGGTAATTATAGTGGAAAAAAGGCCGTTTTTAAGAGATTTTACTTTAATCCATTCCGGGAAAATATCTGCTTATATGATGTTACTATACTTTATTCTACTTATTTCTTATTATTATTTATATATGATTTCAGCTGATGTATTTTGACTTAATACATTTCAAGATAGACGTTGTTTTTAGTAATTTCAATTAAAAAAAGTCTGAACTGCATCTAAATCAAATGAAATCAAATGAACCAAAATCTGAATTTTTTAAAGAGTGTATTATATTTTGTATACAGCCAGAATGTGATTATAGTTTTTAGAAATGTTTCATTTTTTCCTCTTTAAATCAGCCTGGGCTATGGATTTTTTAATTTGATTTAAAGTCCTACATTTCTGTATTTTTTTGTGAATAGCATATTTTTATTGTCGATTTTATTGCTTTCGTTTAGCATAACTAAATTAACTCAATAAAACTAGTTTTTGCTTTTTTTTGCTTGTAATCAGTGTAAATGTTTTGGAGATATTTATTTTAAAAGTCCGTCTCGTTATCAGTGGCAGCCTGTGGCAGAGGCAGCGTTATCTAATCCGTTTCCTGTAGTAGCGTTCTCTTCTTTGTCCTCCCCCACTTTTACAAAGACCGCATATACCAATCGACAATAATCCGCAACGGAACAATAGAAGAGAGGTTTCTTATTGGGGAGAAATAATAAAAAACACCAAAATGTCTTGGAATGCTGACGGGGACATACCAAGATATTTTGGACAATGCTCTGCTTCCAACATTGTGGGAACAGTTTGGGGAAGACTCTTTTCTCTTCCAGCATGACTCCCCCCCGCGCGCAAAGCAAGCTCCCTAAAAACAAGGGTTGGATGAGTTTGGGGTGGAAGAACTTGACCGGCCGCACACACAGAGCTCTGACCTCCACCCCATCCAACACCTTTTGGGATGAACCGGAACGGAGATTGTGAGCCGGGCGTCTCGTCCAACATCAGCGTCTGACCTCACAAACGCTCTACTGGATGAGCGGGCAAAAATCCCACAGAAACTCCCCAAAATCTCGTGGAAATCCTTCCCGAAGAGAGTGGAAGCTGTTATAGCTGGAAAGGGGGGGGGGGGGGTGACTTCATATTAATGTCTGTGTATTTAGAATGTGATGTCATCAAAGTGCCTGTTGGTGTAATGACCTGGTGTCCCAATACTTTTGTCCATAAATAGCTACACTCTCCTTGTATCCACTCATGTAGAATGCAGCTTGGCATATATGTACTGATGTCCAGCGGCCCACCAGGCATTTGCCTGGAGTGCCAGTCTCGGTCTGTGTAAAGCTATTACGTAGGTTTATGGACAGGACTGAAACACGGAGAATTTCTGTTGGATTACTGCTTATAAGCTGATGCATTTTTGTACGGAGGTGTAGCCAAGATCTCCATGCTTCATGATAAATCACATGCACGTGTTACACTTTACAGAGCTGGCAGTAGAACTCCGTGGTATTTAAATCATTTACTTTGATAAATTAGACGTGGAGAGCCCTATAAAAATTACTCATAAAAACAATGTTTCCTGCATTGCTGTTTTTCATAAATCTACAATCATTTTATAGATTTTAAATTTCACAAAATGACTTTTAAGACCAATAAAACCATCTCTCTTGGGAATCAAATTTATTGTCTTATGATGACCTGGAAAAATAACAGATAGTAATAGATCAGCAATTTGCTTTTGATCAAATGTACCTATTATTTCCCCAGTCTGACAACGGTAATAAATAGAATATCAGCTGGATGTCGGTCTTGTCAACCAAGATCCTGGAACTAGGATGCGTGGTTTCAGCTCTGGCTTTGTCTTCTATAAACCTGATCTCATTGTTGATGATTTCTTAAGGACATCAGGAAATATCTTAAATCTACTCACTAAGAAGTTGAGTGGTCAGTCAGGTTAAGGGTTAACTCAACTGACCAGACCCAGCTTCAGTCGCATTCCTACACTCGGAAAAGAACTCGTAGATTCACTAATATGCGTGTTGTTGGCGAGGGAATGCTAATTTAAAATTTCGAGATTCAGATGAGGGCATGTGAGTGAAAATAAATTTAAATTATTTAAAAATAATAATAATAATATAAAAAAAAACCACAGTAATTCGAGTCGCCAGGACCCATTAACCCAAGGTCTGACCTGCACTTAAAGGACACAAAAGTGGCAAACAATCTGAAAGTAGAGCTGAAGTAAGACAGCGGCATCATATTCTAATCTCTATCAATATTGTATGGAGGATTAAACAGAAGATAACATGACCCCAAGTTTAGAATGCTTTATAAAATTAATTTGAAACATGATTTTGAAGTTAATGACTTACCTTGGATTACAGTAATATTTTTTAAGGCAATTGAGTGCTCCCAGTCTTTGAGACGGAGGTCTTCTGTTATATTATTTAGGAGAGACATCTCATGTTTCAGCTGCTGTTCCATCACAATGTGAAGTAGTCGTGTGTGCCTGGTGTCCTCGGTCACATTGGTTATTAATAGCTGGAGATCTTGAATTCTCGTGTGATGGATGCCTATGTCGTAAGTGACGGTGGAGTTCACGGTGTTCAGAGTGCCAACCATCTCACTCACTTGGTCATTGAGTACATCTACTTTAGTGGTTATCTCTTTTAAAAGAATGTCGTGATGGTCTGAAACATATCTGCTGACGTTGACCTCTGTAGATAGCCTATATATTTCCAGGTTGTGATAGTCACTGAGCTCAGTAAGTCTGGAACCTAAACCCGTGACCACCGTGTCCGTCTTGGTGGCCATGTCCTGAAGGTCTTGTACATTTTCTTCCAGCCTCTTCAATGCTTCTGCTAGCTGGAAGAGGGAGTCGGAATGGTTCTGGAAAAGGTCTTGGAGCTTCCAGATGTGCTCCATAAAGTCGCCTTTGAAGGTCAGCTGCATCAGTTTGAATTGCAGATCCCGATAACTCTCGTTTAGACGGTTCATATTGCCCGTCAGTACTTTTAGATCTTCGGGGGAACTCTGGGGTCTCGAAACTAGGGGGGAAAAAACAGAAATGGTGTAAAAAAAATCTTGTTTTAGATGAGGAAGCAACAGGTAGACGTCCAAATATCACATAATAACTTTATGGTGACCAACAAGACATATTTGTAATTCTGATTCCCGTAATATCTTGAGACCTAGAACAGCCTTCAATTAACAAAAATACTTTATTTTTTCTGGCAATTCCTCTTTAAACATATACATAAAAACACATTTTTTGTTCACTGGATGTGTTTGATCATCGATCTTCAGGAACCTGGGCTTAAACTGAAGGAACTCATTCCGTAATAAAGGATACATAAGGAAAGAATGATCAAGCAGGGTTGTTTTTTATTTTTTTTGTGTGTGTATTTTATTTCAAGCCAAAAAAGATTAGGTTATTTAAGTTTAGATGGCGAAATTGAATAGAAATTGAAACAGATCTGACATTTTCTGCAAACTTTTTGTTGGCCCTAAAGAAAGAGAGTCACGAGTCTTCCCAACCTGGGGAGAGGCTGGTACGGCGCCAGCGGCAATTAATATCTTCATTCTGTGCATTAAGTTTAGATTACTCCTCTGGGACTTGGATGCCGATGCCGTCGGATCATTTCTGATGCCAAATATTACCACGATTAATGCAGCATGGACAGAAAATCCATTATTTACTTCACTTTAAAAATCCTATAATTGTTTAAATCTAAACTAACAGTTATAAATAGCATTTATTACAAATGAGTATTTTTTGGGGGGGAAATAAATTCCAAGACAATTTATAGCTGAGTCATTTGGATACGTTCATATACTGTCTATACAAAGTAAACGAACCTTAACAAACCCTGAATCTGCCACTTTTTGGTTATTATGTGTATTTTATTTTTTTTTATAAAAAAGGGGATTGCGCTCATCACTCCCCAATCTGGTTAACGCCTGTAATGTATTAAGTTCTGATTTTGGGGTTTTTTTTTGCAGGTCACCGAAACAGCGGATATTGGGCATCGATAAAAATGACGATGACCTTATGATACCGTTGAAAAATAGCATTGACGCCCTAAAAAGTTTGAGGGTTTTTTTTTTTTAGCATTGACAAAAACCTGGTTTTATCTCATTTGCACTCATGTCGGATCTGATGAGCACCTGAAAGATGATCTTCTCTTTATCTGTTAAAGATAAGACTCAAGGACTTTCATATTTAGTAATGATCCCTGTGTCCACATTTTTGGATACATTTTTTTTTTCATTTTTGAGCATCACATAAAAAAAATAAAAAATAATAAAAATAATACAATTATATAAATAATGTTTTAATTTTTAAAAAAATATTTTAGGAAATATTCCTAAGAGAAATAAGATCTGTTTTGAAATGGAAGCCTTTCCAGGTGATGATCTGAAATCTTCATTCTGTAGACACTTCGATGTTAATTGAGATATACTGGCAGACGAGTCCTTGATGCAAGGTTCTAAGGAGACGTTCCAAACTCTTTCATATCGGCTCCCAGCCTCGTTCGAAACAACTTGGACGGCTCGCGGAGAACCACAGGGAGGCTGAAACCTTTAACGCTGCCAGGCGCGTGGCCAGCAATGCAGAAAACAGAAACATTTTTCACGTGTTGTGCGACTCGCTGAGATCCGCTTAACCCCTGCAGCGCCTGGTAGATCACAGAACCCAGGCCAGGGCAGAGAACGGTTCTGTGAGCCCCCAGCCTGAGCTCTGTAATTGGTTATCAACAACCGTGAAGATATATATATTTAGCAAGAAATTTCAGAACATTCTCTGCGTTTAATTATCCGGAAAGAACATATATTTTGTGGGGGGGTTTTTTGTTTGTTTTTTTGTTTTTTTTTACTGATTGCCGAGGAATAATTAGGGCGAGTAAATACAGAAATTGATGAATGGCCGCCATAGAATTATTATGAAAGGAGGCCAAATAGTATTTGGTAATTGCTTATGTTTAAAGGTGGGCTTTGGATATACGAACACCTGCTAATGGGGTGAGAACATTCCATGATCAGCGATAATGTAACCAATAGGAATTAATAAAAGAACACTTATATAAACAATTCATTATCGACTTGTTATTCCAATGATATAACATTTAATTCGACTGGAGATTGGATTATATTTTTGGCGGCTAAATAAACTTTTAGTAAAGATGACCTCATGTTCATGGACGACGAAAGGAGATCAGAGAGCACTGCGCCCGCCATGGTCATTAGTGAAGAGTAAACATGGGAGTGTTGGCTTCGATTTATTGTAGCCAACTTTTTGGAAGTGGTTTCTAGATCTTAGTCCTCAACACTCTTCCAGAGATCCAGTGTTTCTTCTCAAATGGATGAACCGGAGACCTTGACCGTCCAACCAAGGGAGGTCCTAAAGTTCTTGAGGGACCTTGAAGACCAACGTTGAGATATGTATACCAACGATGATCTTGAGGCATCTTAGTGATGTTGATGTCTGGTTATCGGGTTTGATTTCATTCATGTTTCTGGATTAATACATTTTGTAGAGACATCTTCAAACCCACTTGGTTTTGGTCTTTGGTTTTGTGATTTCATTTGTAATAGTTATTCCCAACTAGAGACAAGATGATTTTGTAAGTGTTTCTGTCGTGTTTGGGAAACCCACAGCAGCTCGCGTGACACGATTCTTTAGCAAAATGTTTTCTAAAAGTTAAATCCCCATCAAAATTGAAAAAAACAATTAAATTCGTACTCCCATCCTTAGCAGTTTCCAGTTCTCGCGAGTCTAACGCAAGTTTATCCCTCGTTTAAGCGAGCGGAGCCTTTCGTTGAGGCCGCGGCGTAGGTGTTTTAATGAGCCCAGGACAAATTTAAAGCAAGAAATATTCTGCATCTAGTGGGAAAAAAAAAACCCAATGTAGAACCCAGACACTTGAAGCGTAATTCCATTAGAATTAGATATTTGCGGCACATTCTGTCCACAAAAACAGGTGCCGATATATTGGAAGAACAATGAGAGTCACGGGTAACGGATTCAGTCAGTTTACTTTGGCAGATCCGTTCTCCTCGTCTTTCTCTTTGCTCATCCCGAAAAAATCCTGCGCGTAAAACGTATGTTTCACATTGTGGCTCGTTTCTTAAACCCTTTTCATGCGGTGACATCATATGTTGAATTATATTTCTACAGGACATTAATATATATATATTAATTTGAGCGAAAACTTTACTTTTTCACGAAGGGTTAAAGAAAGTGTTATTTTTCAGCGATTCTGGTGCAACGCATTGCTGGTTGCCACGGCAACTACTCCACTTTAAACAAGCTCCCCTTTAAAAGAGCGGCCCTTTTTTTCTGTCTGTTCCTTGATTTCTTTTCTGTGTGTTTTTGGATAATTTTAGTTGATTTTCAACAAATATGAGGTAATTCTAAAAAAAAAACATATTTTGGTTTATATCCTTCTGAGAGAAGGGATCTATGTCATTAAGCTGGGATCCAAACCATTTTCATCCCAAAATTCCTGGTAGATTCCTGAGAAGTGACACAACTCATCCAAGGCACTAAAAGAATTTTAATTTTGGGGAGTATTACTGAAGGTAGAACGCTAAACAAAATTACTTTGCTGAAAGGGTAGTAGATAAGTGGAACACCCTTCCAGCAGAAGTAGTAGACCTTAAGGGTGGTAGATAAGTGGAACAGCCTCCCAGCAGAGGTGATAGAGGTTAATACAGTGAGGGGATTTGAACATGCATGGGATAGGCATATGGCTCCTGAATCTAAGACGAGACCAACGACTGAAGGTTGAGGCTTTTTTCGGGCCCGATTTGCCAAAAAATTCTAGGTTCCTATGATTAAGCCTCTGGGGACCATAGGGTAGGTGGAACTCCCAAAATCTGTTCTTTTAGATACAATCGCTGGTCAATGAATCCAAATAAAACTCCACACGCCGGCAGACGGTGCTGTTGTAGTCATTAGCAGGGTGGGTTTTTATTTTTTTATTACAGTCGCTCACGGGGCAACAGAGATAAAGGTCACCGGCCAAAAGTCTTCGAAACAAAGGCCGCCATTGTTAGACCGTGTTGTGTTCTCACTAGCCGGTAATTACTGGCAGAGTCTGATCCCGGCATCTCCTTTACAGATTATATAATAAAAAAGAAAAACAAGCGCCCAGTCGTTTAACAAGTTCTGGAGCCTTTTCACCTCAGAAGAAGACGAGATCTGGATACCACCGCACCTCGTAAGAGTCAAGGTTCTAGACAATCGCCTTCCGTTGCGTGGCTTCAGTCGCCATAACACAGGGCGGGGAGTCAGGCCAACCTTGTAGATCTCTGCAAAATCAAATTTACTATTCACGAAACCCTATAAAAGGCAAAAATGAGTTTATTTAGCCAAGCGAGTCTCTAAACGCCGTTACCACGGCAGCCGGTGGTGGCGGCTGTTTATTTGGTGCGTCTTGAAGGGTTTTTGAGCAAATTCCTGCATGCGAGGGTTTATTTTGATTGAAAATAATCAAATTATCACATTTGTGTTTTACTATTTCCCCCCTCCACTATGGCCAAAAATGTTTAAAAGTGCTAGTATGGTAAATATTTAAATTATTCCCAAGTTCCACGTTCTATAAAAGCATCTTTACCCATAATGTGTTATATTGTGAGAAAACACAATTGGTCACGGAGGTTTTTGACGCCGGTATTTCATGATTCCGGGTGTTTTTCTTTACTTTTTAGTTTGTTATCATTTGCAAAGTCGATGGTGACCATATGCGTATGGCTACGAACCCGCGAGGATGAAAGGGCTGTTGCCGTGGAAATCACGTACGACCCAAAATATTTATGTTGTATGTTTTTTGTAGTTCTCAAACTTCATAGAATTATTTATTGTGGGGTTACATTTCTTCCCCGCCAAAGCATTTTCCGTTATTCAAGTTTTGAAAACAAAAACTAAGAAAAACCATCAATATATTGTATATTTAAGAAAGACTTCTTTTTAGAGCAGAAAAATGGTCTTTTTTATTCTTGATTGTGTGTGGTCTAAATTACATAGATAAGTATATATAGTATAGCCGTGAAGGAAGAACGGCTATTATTTTTGTTTCTCGCCGAAACGTCGTACAGTATAGTGTATAATTATGCATTACGGGGTAAGCCAAAATCTAACTGGACCACAATGCATTGCTTTGAAATGAAAACTATAGAAAACTATGAGAAAATGAATAACTGCTGTAGGATTTGCCAAGCGTGACGTAAATATATTAAGTTTATTTTCTGAGAAACACCTGTGTCCAATATTGTAAAAAAAATTAGAATTGTTATTTTTATTTATTATTTTTATTTATTATTTTTTTATTCTTGTGACGGCAACGACCTGTACCCCGATTGGGTACACCGGCCAGACGATCCTTCCTTCTCCCAATGGACACCGGAAACACTAACTAGCGTCAAAGACAGCAGGAAACAAAGCTCTTTCGGAATCTCTGTGGCTCTGCAGTATACAGAAGCAGAGCAATAAATCGCTTTACCACCCTGCCAGGGCAGCACCGCGGCTTACCCCTTTACCCCAATTTTTTTTCTTAAGCCCCGAGGTCAGTGCTTTCGCTGCAAAGGAAAAAAAAAAAAAAAAAAAAAAGTGCCAAGTGCAGTAAGGCCACAGTGGACACCAGGTGCCCTTCTTCATTTTCTTTGGGGGTTGCACTCCCGAAGGATATGCAGCCCCCTCCCTCCCCGGCCATTAGGCCTGCAGGAGGGCCGGATCTTATTGGTCCTTCCCCGCAAGGGTTGGGACCACTAAATAGTTGTTTAGAGCAGGGGGCGCTCAAAAGAGCTAACTTATACTCCTCACCAGAAAAAAACGGACCTTTTTAGGAGACCCGGCTCTACCATGGCTTTTCAGTGAATCAAAAATCGTATATTGTGTCCGTCCACTCCCTTCTTCGTTTTCATCCTGGGGTCACACTTCCTTCCCTCCCCGGCCAAGGGTTGGGGCCACTGAAATCTTCGTTTGGGGGGTGGGCGGCGCTGCTCAGAAGAGCTACCTGACTCCCCTTCTCACCAGAAAAGCCGGACCTTTAGGGGACCCGACTCCACCGTGGCTTTTCAGTGTCTGTGTCCATAATCAGTTTTGTATAAATAAATCTCAAATACAAAAAAAATATCAAAAAGGCTGTGAAAAAACAGTGCAATCGTGTGACAAAACTATATACAAAAACACTCCCAGTGGAAGCCCCAGCCTTATCGGCCAGCATGATAAAAAATTATCCACACACACCGCACACCGAGCCAGAAGGCTGGGGCTATTGCATACAAAAATAAAAAGTACATGTAGGTGCCTGAGGTGCTAAAGGTGATTACCAGCATGTGAAACGTGAAAGGATGCAGTGTGTGTCACATCACACTTAAACCTAGTCCTGGACCAAGAACCTGAGACCTAAAAATAGCCTCAGGTCTTTGTGCATTCCCAGCCTTAAGGCCAAAAGACCAAGCTTTCCTTCTCTAACAGGTACTTACTTGAGCTTACCCAAAAGACCAGGACACAAGCCCACCAAGCTTGCAAGACAATGCTCTTACAAGAAATAGCAGGCGCTAACTTTACTGAGGAAACAATCACCACCAGCCTCCAAGTGCCTTTTAATAGGCTGCGGTGAGTTACGACCAGCATGCATCACACCATATGCAAAACACAATATGCAGATCATATCCAAATTAGTTATAACAGAAAACCCACACCAACTTACACAATCCTGCCATCAGAACCAATACTATTGGTTAGAGCACTAGCATGAAGGATGGAAATACAGCCTCCAGGTGCCCCCAAAGTGACAGAGGCTCCCGTGACACCGGGTATGATGATGAGACATCCCTGGCACTTTAAGGATGACATAATTGTGGCTGACAGCTGACTATGCACATCGACGCGTTACGTTTATATGGCCACGCAGCATGCAGTCGGACTCGGCCCGATGTCCCCCAAGCAATTGCCAACTGTGCCAGATAGCCAATCAGGGTTTACCGAGGACCTGAACCTGAACCCACCGGTACTCTGGAGATCAGGCTGTTATTAAACAACCCGGATCTCCTCTGTCAGCAGAAGCCGCTGAACTATTTTTCTTTCATTATTGGAAATTGAGTTAATCGCGTTCTCATTGAATCCAATGAAAATGACAAAATATAACTCTTCAAATAATAATAATAATACTAATAATAATTAACATGTTCTATTTAACTCTTGCAGAGCCAGAGAGAAGACCAATCACTGTTGCATTCCAGTCTGGCAAGAAGAATACGTTAAATAATTCCCCCCCTCGCTATCCACAGGGTGGTCCAAATATTCCTTTGGAAATTGCCTGATTTCCCTGCAAAATCTCAACTAAGATTTAAATGAAAAAATAATACGCATTCATCGGAATCCTGTCGTTATTGGCTTGGTACGGTTTGTCTAGGATTCCTGTCCCTGTCCTGAACTTCTCATTCCCCGTACGTTTGCTTGCTTTGGATAACAAGCGCTTGCTTTGGCTCAATATATTCTCTGATAGGACTTTTCATTTTTGTTTGTGTTTTATTCAAATCAGATATTTTTCCATGTTTTATTTTCAAAAATAAGATCGGAATATCTAATGTACCAATAATAAACAAACCTCTTCAGTGCAAAGCAAAGTCCCGCTCGTTTCTCTAGCATTCAAAGGGTTAATGTACCAATAACTCTTTGAATTCTAGATGAGCAAGCATTTTTCACGAAACAGGGATAAAATGTCAAAAGAAAAAAAATAGCTGAAACCACTGAAAATACCCCAAAGGCACGCTGGTGCATTAAGCTGGGGGTCATTACTAATGCCCTGACCTGATGGCAAAAGGAATCTGTTCGAGCTGCAGCACAAAGGTCTGATGTTAGTGAGTTATTCACTAAAGCAGCCGAAGGGAAAACGGGAATTGTCGGGACTGCCCCAGTGGATTTGGGATCGTTCGCAGCTATGGTTGGTATGAGGTGTTATTTTCCTAGATAAAAAAGATTAATAATGTGGAGCACAGAGTTCTAGTTACTTAAATAGATACCACTAGGTCACAAAGTCATGTGAAATAGCCCCGCCCCACCACCCCCCCTAACCGCGCCCCCTACAAACAAAACGCCCCTCCTTGGGTGTTTTCTTTTGTTGTGTTTTCTCCAACCTTCCTAAACCCCGAAGTTGTTGTGTCCTCCTTAATGTGTCCTCTCTGCACTGCCGGGCACTGGCTGCCTTCCAACGTCTGGCTTCACAGACGGGGCATTTGCTTGAAGGTCTATTACTTTAAAGGGAGCTGGGGGTGGTTGTACGAGGTCGGACCGGTGAGATGCAATACATAGAAGAAGCCCTTGGGAAGAACGACAGGACTCTGTTGCTAAGCAGCTCTAGTATCTCAATAAAACTTTCAGTGCAGCGTTTAAGTGACAGAAGAGAAATATATTGGCAGACAGGTTTCTGCAATAGCCAGATCACCGCTCATGGACAGCTGCTTCATCCTTCATGGGACTCGTCAGCATGAGGTTGTGATACTGGCTTAATACTTGAGACCTGGGGTAGCACGAGAAATACCATTACATAAGTTATGGTGAGTAAAGGTGATGGAAAACCCTTCCACTTAAAATTAAGGTGGTAGTAGAAATATTATTAACACTCATCTACATACACCAGACAATTGTTGACCTTATTTGCATGCGCCTACCCAGAATCCCTTGGGGTTGTGGCAGCGCCATGAGATTTCTGAGGGGAAAAACAAGCCTTCTGGCTTGTCTGGTGTCTGTAGATGAGTGTTTAACAATACTTCTACTACCCCCTTAATTTTAGGTGGAAGGGTTTTCCATCGCCTTTACTCGCCATAACTTTATAATGGTGTCTATTTCTAGATATTTCAAGAACACAGCTCGTCTTAAAGCTGTCATCGGGAGAACACGGCGCTGCCCAGCTGCAGCTGTTTACTGAAACAGCTGCAATCTGTGGATTCCTGACGTCAAACTCCGTGTTTAAAATGCCAAGACACGGAACACAGAGACCAAGGAGTCCTCGCTTTGCTGTGTTACTACAGCCTTTCGGAAAGAGTAAAGTGGTTTTCACACGCTGTGTTATTTATGGAAAGTCTGTGATTTCAAATCCAAAGTTGACCAGAAATGTTTTACTTTTTTAATTATTTTAATTTGCTATTAGTGGAGGGTAACTGATACTTATACTCCTGGCCAATGAGCATACTTTAATGAGAGGGAGGTAAATAAGTGGAACAGCGTCCCAGCAGAGGTGGTAAAGGGTAATACAGTGAGGGGATTTAAACATGCATGGGATAGACATCCGGCTCCTGAATCTAAAATGAGACAAACGACTGAATAAGGCGGGGTTGCATGGTGTTTGGCTCCACCCACTCCAGTCCTCTTTCCTATATATATTCTAGTCTAGACCTACCCTTCTGTGCAGCTTGTCCCGGGTCTTGATGAGGCTCTGCCACCTCCCATGAGAAGCAGGAGAGCTTTGGGAAAATGGTATGAAGGTGGGAATACCTCCCGTTATCATCCAAAATGCACTTAATAATAATAATTACTAATCCTTAGATTATCATACTTGACGTGATTAAGAAACTGCTGAACTTTTTCAAAATGCCTGTTAATTACAAAAATTCCCACCGGCAAATTTATTTTATTGAATATCAGGGAATTTACATGTAAGTAATACATGCCATCATTCTGACCTTTAAATCAGGACGTGGAGACGATGTCATCAGGGTGTGATTTAATGTGTATTTCATGTCCCATGAAATACACATTTCAGGTACATCTACATTATAATGTAATGATTATAACATATTGCCTGTGTTGCAGTGACTGTATGCTTCCACTAGGGGCAGTCATCTGTAATATATAAAGCTGTGGAGGGCTGCACTCGAATAGAGATTAGTTGTACCAGTAACTCTGTGATGCCTCTATGTGTAGTAGTGTATTGAAGAACGCCAATGGGTTCAGTGGGTGGGATCTGAGTTAGTGTGGGGCAGGTGGGCATTGGAAATGTGGGAACCTATTGGGGAAGCCAGATGAAGAAAAGAGCATAAAAGAAATCTGATTGTGGTGGGACATCATGAGTCTGGGACAAAATATGTGTCTGAAAAGAATACCATGAGGTTTACAAATAAAAAAAGATTCCTGCCTTCGCTCCGGATGAAGTGGAATGCAGTTTCGGACACTTGTTCCCTAAAAGTAATGGAGCTTTTGGTGAACTATAAACGGCAAACATTACAGCTACTGAAATCGCAAATCTTACTAACTAAATAATAATGTCAAGAGACTCAGCGGAGTCCGTGACCTCAAAATCAAAGTGGAGAAAAAAACATCACAACGAAAAAAAACCAAGAAAAAAGTTATGAAACTTGGATGATTATTTAAACAATCAGATTTATGTATGGAGAGCTGCAAATCATCATAGAGGAAAACCGCAGAAATCCATCCTCAAAAAGCGGAAACCGCAGAAATCCATCCTCAATAACGGAAACCCATCCTGAGAAGCAGATACATCACAGTATCTTCTCTGGCTATCCTGTCTCATCAGTAGTATCCTCACCTACTTCTTCACCAGAGGCAGGAATACATAAACCTAGACCAGCCAAGTTGACAGAAGTATTTGACAATACGCTACAGTCTCCAAAAAACGTCAAGAAACGGATAAAAAGAGAAAGACAAGAAGAGGTTCCGAGAAGAACAAGAGCTTCCTACAGAAGGAGGGATCCAAAAAACTTTTAGATGTGAATCTGTGAAATGTGGCCCTCGTGGGGGAAGCCTGTTCGGCGAAATATATTCTGTTCCACAAACTATTCCCTTCTTGTAGGAGCTTCGGAGAACTCTGATGTATCCACTGTGGAATTACAATCGCATCTTGTCACCTGCTAAGGTCAAAATGTGTCTAGAACGGTCAATAAAATCAAATAAAATGCAAAATTTAAAATGTATGATTTTTTTTGGCATCAATCTCAATCAGTATCAATCTCAAAGCCAACAGTCAGATGCGTCGGGGGCCATGTTTAAAATTCTTAAATCTCCCCCGTTGATAAAATAATGAAAACCACTTTGGACCTTCAGAAGATTTTACCTATTATCATCTTTTAATACCCAGTAAGAGGGAAAATTGAATTTTAATCCTCAAAATTCCAGGAAGTGGAATCGAGGATTTAAAAATCGAGGCCCCCAAACCAGGAGACGTCAAACTTTGCTCTCCATCGCTCTTGATCCTTCCAATGCGTTGTTGCTTTTGGCAAACATGAAGAGTCTGGTTTCCATCCATGATGGAAGACGTGACAAGGGCGAGGGTGGAGCTCGACCTGATTTGGGTGGACGGTAATTGTTTTGTCAGGGCCGACGTCGAACTTTTTAGTTGAAGAACATTTTGTCAAAATCTGAAATAAACAAAAGACGTTGGGCCGAGAGACATCATTTTATTGGTGTTTGTGGAAATCCAGAAATAAACATTTTTTGCGTGTGTTTTGAAACCCACCAGTGACTCGTTATGTCATATATACAACATTTTTTCCCTGTTCTGCATCTTGGGAGTTGATAAGAAAATCTTATTTCGCAAGAAAGTCAAGGTCAAGACTATATTAAACCATGATTAATTAATGACCTTCACAGGACTCGATATGCATGGTATAGACTCACAAAAATATGGTTTTCATCTTTCTCCTGTAGAAGAGTTTTGGGCTTTTTTCCCCCCATGTGATCTTTTTTTTATTTTGAAATTTCTCTTACAGTAAATGTTGCATAAAAAAAGCACTTGACTATGAGTTTCACAACAAAGTTTACATTTTTGTTGCATATGTCATTTAACCCATTTTTCCTTAAAAGCTCCATGAAATAACAGCATGATTAATGGATGTGAAATGATCTGAAATAACTTCCTTTATTTTATTTTATTTTTTAGTGTTTTGGCCGACTTAACCAAAAAAAGTATTTGAAAGAGAAAAAAAACTTGTGGTTAAAAGGGCTTTTGTTCTAAAGCGGCCAAAATAACTCGGATTAAACGCAGATATGGTTGTTTTCAAAATCCTACGTTGTATACTGTAGTTCTACACGTTAAATAAACCTATGTAATGGTCTTCACAAATTAACATAAGCAACTTATATGTATGAGAAACCAGCTTTATATCTATATCATGAGGTCTCCGGATCAGGGCCTTAGATCTCCGGGTCATGGGAGACTTCATCCCCACCCATGACCAGATTTCCTCCCACCCCCATAGAAATATAAAGAGGTTGGTGGTAGCCATTGACGACGTCGGCCCTCCCAGTCAACATTGTTATTCCTGTCCACCGATGTCCTTGGCTTACCCGTAGAGGGAGAGCTCCGGGGAGCTGGATCCTGGACGTTCCCAGGTATGACCATCCGAGCAGCCATTTTAACTCTGTTCCCATGATCTACATGATTATTCCCAATCAATTTTTCTCTCCACTATAGGTTGCTGATTGGTTAAGGAAGCCATTATAAGGCCAGTAGCTGCCAAATGACATACACTTTAGTCCTGCATGTGGCCGCATGTTACATTTTTATTTTCGGCCACCAGTTCATCGTGCCTTTGCCCAGTTTTGTAAAAGTAAATTATAGCACCTACGGGCCACTTGGTGGCAGATAGCAGAGCAGAGAAGATAGGAGTCTTACCCCAACAAGCCAACGCCAACGGGAAGGACTGTGCAAGCAGAATCATGGAACAGACTTCCCCTTCCTCCGGTGGAGTAGTAGGGATTATTAAGCCCCTTCCAGTGAGGGAAGCATATTGGAAGAAGAGGGGTATTATGAGGTCCCCCAATGATAACAAGTAAAAGGCAAACTGGCTTTGATGCTCATGGGGCCACCCAACAACTTCCAACAGCAGCCATAAAAGAATAACAGAACATAGATGTGGGCTGCTGTAAGGCCAATGGAGGGTGAAGGGGTACTATTTGTGGGGTGATTGGCACTTCGTAGGGTTCCTCCATGTGTTAGTGTAGAAGTGCCATTGCCCTCTGCCAAGCGTATTGTATGTTTTTTATAACATGCTCAATCACAGTCACACAAGAAGAGGAGTGAAATGCTTACTACTGCAGATAATATGAATATATATTTATATACCTTTCCCGACAAATGCCCCACTACTATTTCAGGGCCCCCTTTGCCCCACTGCTGATGTGGGGAACATCGACAGGTTGGGGACGTTAAAAAACAATGGAGGGTTTGCTGTTGAAGCACAGACCTCCATTGTGGCTCCCACTTTGCCTCCTCATGACTCTACCGTCTCAAGATGGCCGTTCGGATAAGCTGGGCAGGTGGCCATACCCCTGTCCACCCTTGGACACTTCAAATGTTGGGGGTATGGAGCAGGGCAAATAGATGAATCGTTACCGATGGTGTCGATAGGCTGTACAGACAAGGAACACGGCGTGAAAGACAGAGATTCTGTTCTTGAGGTACGCCTGGGAACGTCTGAGAAAAAATAGTTGGACATCTCCGTGGCAAAAGTCTGCGTGGTTTGATGCCAAGAAGGAACAAATCCTCATGGGTATGTGGAATTAACAGCTTAAAAGGAACACATTTATCACGGTTTTCCCTTTAAGAATGTATTTAAAAAGAAAATAACTAGCAGAGATATGATATTACACTAAGATTTAGGGTTTTTTTTTTTCCAATATCGGGGCGGAAAGAGGATCCTATATGATTTTTTTTTCAATACAAGAGGTCAAACTCTCTGTCATAAGAGAACTGTATTATATTATATA
>VKOC01000005.1:46151717-46163719 GCA_009364415.1 Spea multiplicata
AGCTGCTGAAAACGTAACTAATAACGTAATTAATAGCGCTATATAAAAAGAGTCGTGCTTTTATTAACGAGGAAGTTTTGTGGCAGACATTGAGCTGTGTTTAGAATTATTAATTTTGAGGTGAAGTTCCATTCAGCGATTCGCGGTAAAAACCATTGGAATGTATATATATATTTTTATTTTTTTTATATTATATATATATAATAACATTTTTCATGCGTACTTTTCTGCTCTGTTGTTTTAGCCGTAGAGAATAACAGTAACAGTCGCACGAGAATGAATAATCATGATGAGTGTATCTGATTTCTTCCCAAGTTTATAAGTTCTGCTGGTACAATGCTCTAATTGTTGGGATTGCCGAAGGCTCAACGTTTCCAAGTTCAAAATGGAAAAACTGACCTTTTACGCAGCATAATAGAAACCGTGCCCCGGCGTCATGCATTGCAGCCTTTAATTTGGCACGGAGTTTCCTTTATGCCAACAACAAGGTTTCCCCTCCAATGATTAGATACACACATGGTGGTTTTGTACTCCAGCATTGAAGAGGTTAAGAAAAAGAGGCTGCCGCTCACTGCCCCCAATTCTCATCGGAGCTCACCCGCGGGCCACTGATCTCAACTCGTCAGCCTGAATGAGGCTGGACGTGAGTTTCTTATGGGCTGAGGCTTTCGGACGACCCTCAACCTCACAAAGCTTAGAGATGAAGAGGACAACCATTTTTCTTAATGGAGCCCCAGTTGAAGATCCTTCTCCAAGAATTCTTAACATTGGCTTATTTATTATATTTTTTTATTTCAAAGGAGGGGAAATGTTAGAACAAGTGGCCATAATCTAAAACTAGAGGATCGGGGGCTTAGATGTAAAGTTTAGGTAGCTTTACTGAAAGGGTGGTAGCTAAATAGAACAGCCTCCCAGCAGAGGTGGTAGAGGGTAATACAGTGAGGGTATTAAACATGCATGGGATAGGCATACGGCTCCTGAATCTAAGACGAGACCAACGACTGATTAAGGTTTGAGCCTATACTTATACTAGACAGGGGCCGAATGGGGGCCGATCTGACAGCAAATTTTATCATTACGTTTGATTGTTGCATATTCATTCCAATGTCCAATAGATTTACAAGATATATTAATTATAAAAAATATGTTCTTTTTATCAACCAATCAAAAATAATTCACCGAACCCTAAACTACGATTGTTTAACCCACAACCTCGACTTTTTTTTTTTTGTAACCGTAAGTAAACAAACACATTGCGGTTTGCGGCTGGAGGATAAGTAGATTTCCTTTCCAGCGTCTGGATCTGGAAACATATGTTTCTGTTTGATTGGGATTATCGACTTGGCCGGCAGAAAGCTCCGGTGATTCACATTCCCATCCGAAGCGAGCTGCCGGGGCTGCCGGGGCTGCCAAGTGGTTGGCGAGGCTTAAGCATCAAATCTCGAGGCTTCACATTAGAAACAAAGACGTTGCTCTTCTAAAGACGGCGCTTTCAATGCAATTACCGCTAATGACGCCATTGGTGGAACATTTAAAAACGGGACTCGCAGTCTCATGGTTTTTTTTTTCAAATAGGGACTGGCTAGACTAAACAGGGACAGTTGGGAGGTGTTGCTATATACCTTTTTGTTTTTTTTTAACTACTTTTTCTATGTTTCTTCTCCCACAGAAACGATCACTGCTCTGGCACTTTAAAGGTTAATTACAAAAAAAGAATAGCCAACTAATTAAAGTCCCGGTTTCCAGTGCATCGTATAGATACCCCATTAAATTCTCCATGCCTTATTATGCTGGCTCACATGATTTCATGCGACTGATTAATATCGCTGGTCATATTTACAGCATCCAGTTGTCTTGACTTTAATAAATTAAATAGATGAGGATCAGTTTATCAGATTGTTATTATTATTATTTTATTATTTATAGCGCCATCAAATTCCATAGCGCTGTACAGTGGGTAGACAGGACATAACGAGTAGTCTGTAACAAACAGAGACAACAGGTGAGGAGGGCCCGGCTCTAACGAGCTTACAATGGCATTAAAATGAAATTTAAATTGATAATTCTGGTGTTACTTGAAATACAGCTGAGATCTGATCTATGTGAAACCCCGAAATTAATTAAATTTAAAAAAAAAAACAACAAATGCAATAGTAATATCTATGAATATTAAAAAAAAATCCTAAAAAAATAAACATGAAATTAAAATCTTAAACTAGGGGGCTAAATGTAACATTAAGGCAGTTTTACTTTACTGCGATGGTGGTAGATAAGTGGAACAGACTCCCAGCAGAAGTGGTAGAGGGTAATACAGTGAGGGAATGTAAACATGCATGGGATAGACGTACGGCTCCTGAATCCAAGACGAGACAACGACTAATTAAGGTTCGGCGGAAAATTGGGGGGGCACTTTTAATTTGGGAATTAAATTCGTTGCCTGCTCCCCACATTCACTCTCCTTCTCACTACCTTCTCTGCTGACCGCTTCTGCATCCTCTGATTGGGGGAGAGGACGTCACCGAAAGCATCACGATCTTGGTGGAAGTTCACTTTAGGGCAAAATTGCGGCACTTTCGGTGAGGCTCCCTGAGATGAACTTCCGCCAAAATGGCGGCGCTTTGGGTGATGTCCTCTCTTTGACCTGCTGCGCTACCTCCTGGAGCACTTCCGCATCAGGAAACAACCTCTACCCCGATTGGAGAAATGGGAAAGAGGCTGTACCCGTAATGCGCTCCGTGCCCCCCCCTGCTGAGAGTAACTTTATTTAGTTATTTTTCGCCTGAAATGTTTCCCAGCGGGACAAATGGAGACGAAGGAAAATAATCAAAATCAGGACTGCCCCACTAAAACCCAAGACACTTGGGAGGTATGATAAGGTGCTATATATTAACCAACAGAACCTTCATGCTGATTACTTCACGTGTTACCGGAATCATGTTTTTCAAGTCAAAAATCCAGAGCAATTTCTATGAAAGGACAACTGAATATTTCAATGAAAAACAAAAAAAAGATTTTCAACAAAAGTCAACATTTGAAAACACTTATTTTTATTTTCAAAGAGGACGTTTTTTTGCACGAGCTGCTTCCAAGGTCGGTATTTTTCCAGCCGAAGCCAGTAATCCGCATGAATTCAGAAGCCGTCGGCGCAGGAGGCCGATTCTGCCGCATGGAAAGGCGCTGGAAGTTTTTAAAGGGTTAATTTAAACCGATAATGTGTTTAATATGGAATCATTCCTTCTGCTCAGTGGCTTGTGTTCCTCCGTGCACCCGGCCTTAGTTACTGGCCGGCTGGGTACAGAATAAACAGTAAAGCCAGCCAAACGACAACAAAAGCAAAAAAATGATCTAAAATCGTTCATTTTATACAAACCCTGAAATGTCCTCAATTAGGCCGTATTTATACATTTTTCCATCAGAACTCTGGTTTTTCTCCCAGAGCCTCCGCGTGAAGCTTCGCTGCTCCGGGTCTCCGGGTCACCGTGGAGAATCTCCGGGTCCCCGCCCACTGCAACGCAACGTCTGTGGACCGCCCACAGGCATCAGCAGACCACCCATTGGCATCAGTAGACCCGCCCACTGCCCTAAGAGGGAGGGCTCTGATGTTATATAGATTTTATAGATTAAAATACTCATCATATATGTATTGGAATCTCACTCTATGTGTATCCCATGGGAGCAGCCATCTTAACTTCCAGGATCTGCATGATTATTCCTCCTCTATTGTTAAGTTTGCTGATTGGTTCAGTCAGACTTGATAAACGTGGCGGGGAGGAGCAGGGAGAGAAGTTCAAGTCAGGAAACTGATCAGACGATGCTGGCTCTGCCACGGGCTGCCACCGATCCAAGATTTTACCCCTACTTTTTACACGACTGAGGAATTATTTCCAGGAACGGGAATAATCAGAGATTCAGCAGCAGCAGGAAGATGAGAAGGTGGAATAACACCCTTAATAATCTGTTTGTACAGCGCTGCTGAACATGATGGCGCTATAAAAAAACAAATAAATAATAATAAATGGATATATTGGGAGCCATCCCTACTAAACACCTTAAAACTGTTGTTGTGCCGGACACAAAATAGTTAAATCCGTCTGAATGCTTTAGAACTCTGCAGACGGCGGTCTGCGCATGTTAAACAGATTAATGAATTGTGGACAAATAATCTAGGACGGCTCTAGGACGGCGTTTCTCCAAAGCAGCTGACAGCGCCAGAGGAGACTCGCAACAATGACATCGGAAAATGAAATTCGGAAGCGTTTCGCGTCTGACCCCCGTACCTCATTAGAGCTTAGCGGGGCGCGCTGCCTCTGGGGGGCAGATCTGGGCACGGGGTGGGGGCATTCGTGGCATTTACCTCCATCAGAGATAGAACCCTCTCTTAACAATAAAAGAATGCGCGAGTGGCTGAAGAATTATGGCCGCCATAACTCATACTAACACTGATCGCAATGAGTTTCTCCGTTACGATGGCGGTATTCTTTACATCAGGTCTATGTTGTCAATCATTACCATGGAAACGTACGGCCCTCTGCCTGCTTCCTGTGTCAATTTGCCCTTTCTCCTTTATCTCCAATATCTATTTGCCCCGTCTGATTATTTCTCTCCTCTCCGTTTGCCCCTTCAGCCTGGCACCCTCCATTTTCCTTTTCTCCCTGTCCCTAAAATCCATTTGCCCCTTTCTACCGTTTTCTTCCTTGTCCATGTCCCCGTCTTCCCATGTCTTCCCATTCAATTTGCCCCTGCCTCTCCTCCCTCATACCCACCTGCTTTTCTCGACACTATTATTCCATTTGCCCCTCTCCCCCTGCCCATTGTCCACCCGTCCATCCTTTACTCCATCCATCCATAGCATCTGGTTGCTTTGCCCCATCATTTACCGATCACCTCAATGACCTCCATGGGGTGCAGTGTGTAGATTTTAGCCATTTAGATGATAATTTATATAAATCTACACATTGGAACACAATACATAACCTGATGCCTGACTGAACCATTTATCCCTAATCTCCGATGTTCTGCTGTCGTCACTCAGGATGCTATTCTCCTGCTTTAGTAATTGGACCCTTTAAAAAAAAAATCTAAATACGCCTAATTTAGCTCAGCATACAAAACGTATATATGTGATTTTCTCCCTCTCCGGATCACCGTGATAACAATGTATAGCGGGCTTCGTGCACAGTAAATTGTTGCCTTAAGGAGAAGCTGCAGCTCCAAAGCTGTAGCAGAACATCACCTCCATGGCTCTATGTAGTAGCCAATCAGTGACAGGAAATCATTGGGAACTGTTACTGCACATGTGCACATAGTCTTCTTAGACCCCCCCCAAGAGCATCCGCCAAGCCGATGCTGGAGCTGACTGGGGTGATTATATCCCCCAGATGCTCATTAGGACTTACCTGTACGTCGTGAGTTTGGTGAAGAGATATCTCTCTGCCACTGCACAGGAGATCAGGCTGCCGACCGGTTCGTCAGTAACAACGCTCGGCTCAAGCACTGGAACACAGGAATACAATTTTTTTTTTTTTTTTTTTTTTTAAAACAGGAAAACTGAAATATAAAAAATCAATACAGTTTATTGGGAGCCCTGTGATGTCACTATGACATCACTGTCAAAAATCTCGAGTCATACTGCACTGGGAACAGTGCGAAAAGGAAAATAATAAAATAATATATGTGTGGTGTGACTGTAATAGAAGTAATTTTAAGAAAAAATACATTTTTTTATTTGTTTTTCTATTTTAGTATAGTTTTTTTTTCTTCTTATCACTAATAACTATTATGTTTCATCACATAGCTATCATACATTTGTGTGCATATAACGGCTGAGGTGTCCCTTTAGTGATGTTTTTTTGGGGGGTTATTTAGAATAGACTGTTTGCCTTTTGATTTTTGGGGCATTTTGGGCTCCATCAGACATCTGACGGGCGGCCGCTCTGTTCCTTTCATTAAAAATAACAGAAAAACACGTGAAAAACACAGATTCAGGCCTGAAATGTTTGCTGCCCCTTTTATTTACTGATGCCGTTTACCCTTTAGTTGCTGGAGGTGCCAAGAAATGCCAGCCCCAGAGTTAAAAGGCAACAAAGAGATGCATTGCTGGCCCCTTTGGCACATATAGCGCGTCCTGACGTTTGCGTTAGTCGGGTAATAAATTCTGTAATTATGTACTGAATGTTCCACTATGATGTCAGAGCTGTCGTGTAAACACGTGGGCTTTTGCCGTGTATTGAAGGCGGATCTCTAAATACCCCATTAATGATCTGCCAGCTGCACCTGGATCTGCCACTAGCAGAGTAAACAGCGAAACGCAGCGGGCAATTAATTCGGACGAGTGTGAATAGGGGTCATTTATTGTAGGCCCGTCTCGGCAGCGTGACCGTAAGACAGCAGGGCTTTTATCAGACGACCAAGTCACACCTACGTACAATCAAAGCTATGTATGTAATAGGGGCCATAGGCAATCAAGGCAGCGCATGTAACATTATTTATTTGCTCGGAATCCATGAAGGAAACTTTGTCACTCAGAACAGGATTTTAGACACCGTATTTTAAAGAAAGTCTAATATCCAAAAGTGTATTTTGATTTTTTTTTAATTCAAAATGGCCGCCAACGCATTTTACGGCTTGCAATTTGGTGCTGGCATTCTTTCGTTATGGGACTTCTGTCTTCTTTAACTCAGCCGCCTTTACTGAAAGCAGGAAGTAGATACAGGAAGAATACCCATCGTACAACGCTACGGAATATGATGGCGCTATATAAAAACAATAAATAATAACAGTAATACTTCCTGCAGCTGCTTAAAGGAAGTTAGGCGCCCAATGAAATCAGCTGGACTAGCAGCCAATCGCATTGCCGCACACGAAACGTCGATGTACAGATAGTATACATTAAATAGGCTAGAATAGGAGTTGTACTGAGCATGTGCAGGAAGTGTACTGGCGAATGCTTCCTGTTTCAGTAGACAGAGCTGGGGGGCGGAGTTCAATGATGCAGAAGTCGAATTTTCTAAGTCCAATAACTGAAGAATGCCTGCGCTGATTTGTTTGCTCTGAAATGTACTAAAGTCTATAGACTCAAAGATCCATTTAATATGCTGCAAAACTAGGGGGGCAGATCGCCATCTTTGGGCCTGTTACAGGAGAGATCTCCATTTACACTGTGGAGGCTCAGCGCCGTCTCCATGGGAGACGCTCAGGGCTTTTAAGACATGGCGTACGGGGATATGAAGTCACAGCGTACCGGGTCTTAAAGGCACACAGCGCCATTTAATATAGTAAAGTGTTAAACAATGATCAGTTCTATATATATATATGACATCATATCCATGACAAAAATGGAGATATACTCACATAAGTTAACGCCGTGTGAATATGCTAATTAATAATATGGTGTTAGTATCCCTTTAAGACAAAAAAAAATCAAATTCACAAATTTATATATTTTTTTTATTTATTTTTCAGCCAACGATGTGGCGGCAGATAGCTTTGGGCACGGTGCTGAGACTATGGCTCGCTGTATCTTTGGGTTCCTGCCAAAGCGGGGACGAGCCCCCGGGAGATTTAGGATCGGGGTACGTAACGGACGTTCTTCGAGACCAACCTAAAGAAGCGCAGAGTGATCCCCATCCACCATCCACGAACCAATGCCAAGTGACCTTCGTGACTCCCCGGCGCGACGCCTGCGCAGGGAAAGACGCGTCTCCGGAGCTGAAGGAGGAGGTGGAGTATCTTCAGACCCTTCTTCAGGACAGCAACAGGGTCCTACAGAGCCTTCAGTATACGGTCAAAGCCGACACTCAAGACGCTGGCTACCAGGAGGTCATTTCCGAAAACAACAAAGGAACCAAGGAGGACAACAAGGAATTCTACGTTGTCCTAAATAAAGTCATGACGGAGCTTCAGACGCACATGGGCGACGATCCTTCGGACATTCCCGACGAGAGAAAAAAGTAAGAACCCCTCTCATTCCAGAGTGTTTCACGCTTTACCTGTTTTACCGTTTCAAGGGTTCTGTTTTGGGGGCTTATGTACTAAGTCATTGCCGTTACGGAACCGGCTGGCACTTGGACACTTTTGGATACTTTACGCATTTAACGTTCTACTTTATCAGTCTTTTTAGACTATTTATTAAAGAGGGGGGGTCTCATAACCCCACATTTTATAGAAATTCTGGAGAGAATAAGATGCTTAATGTCTCGTTTCACAAAAGAGAAGTCCCAAGATTTGCCCTCTCCGCCCTTTTAAGTCCAATAACCAACTGCGAGAATCATCTTTAGGACGTCAGACCTGGCAGATTTTCTTTTTGCCATAGTTTTTGTGCCCAATAGGTTCCCGTGAACACAATGGAAATATCACAAGGCACATATTTTGACCCAAAAAGTGAGTTGTATAGAGACAGTTGCCCCCAAAGGCAGTCTAACCAGATTCTAAATACGACCGGCCCACCTTGGCAAATTAATGGCTACTTTATGTTAAGTAAAGAAAAAACATTTTATTAACCCAATTTATGAATATATTTCTTTAAATATATACATTATCGGGGATTTTAGGGCTGTAGAACCCTGTGATACCCTCATACCCAGCAAACATTCTGGGCATCAGGGGCAAAAAAGAGGAGGACATGGATTTGGGGTCCAAGAGGGACTGGACAAACCGATTAGGGACACTTAGAGGCAATGATGCATCGCATACAAGAATAAAAGGAACCCCAGACCCCCCTAATCTCAGTCACATACATCCTGCATTGACTTCCAAGGGTTAATTTTATTAATTGTATTAATTTTACTCGCCGCCTCCACGAGATGCAATCACCAGGCAGACGCGGATAACGTCGGATATTAACGATGACCTTGAAATAACATTTTTTACAGATGATTTCCCTCCCAGATTAACACAAAAGATTCACATTAAGAAGAAAAAAAACCAGAATCCTCCGTCTGCCAAGATTCTGATCGTTTATCCGCTAGAAAACGGAAAAAAAAACTTCACCAAAATCTTATTTTATAGGAAAAAAAATTGTCCCCTGACCCAGCGGACAGGAAGCGGATATTCAAGGTCATTAATGCCCAAGAAAGCATTTATTTTGTTTGATTAGTTGGAAAATGTTCGTTGCCGTTTGCCAATGACATCATTCAGCGGCCTCATCTTCTGTGTAAAATAAAAGCCATTAGCGCTGCCCCCGGCGTTACCGTCCTCTGTTCTCCAAGCCAAACGGCTTTCATTTATTAAAACTGCCCATTTCTTGCTATTTTTTGCCTGGTGATCAGTATAATTGTTAATTGGGGTTTGTTAGGGAATATTATGACTGATGGCAGCCCGTGGCAGAACCAGCATTAGCTAAAGTTTCCCGTCGTCCCCTGCTTCACCTTCAACCATTACAAAGGCTGCCTGAACAGATTCAAATACCCAATAATAATAATACGCATTGGAAACCCACATTATGACTCTGCATGATTATTCCTCCCCGTAATCTCTTTATTTTGGTATAAGCTGATACTATGAAGTCACACCATGATGATCTTGCGTCCGTCTGTTTTGCGTATGTGCAATGCGTGTATTATAGTATGTTCTGTGTGCTTGACGTGCACATTTTAATTTCTAGAAATTTAAATTTTATCAAATTTGGTTAAATTCATGAATTTATCTGAATGTCCAAAAAAGAGGAAAAATCATTTGAATTTTGTTGTTTTTCTTCACTCTCGCTCACTCTTTCCCTACCTTCTCCCCGTTACACTCCTCATTTGCTGCTCCTCTACTCCGATTCTGCTTCTCCTTCTACATCTCCTCATCCTCTCCTCCATCTCTAATTCTGCTTCTCCTTCATCTCCTCATCCTCTCCTCCGTCTCTGATTCTGCTTTTCCTTCATCTCCTCTCCTCCGTCTCTGATACTGCTTCTCCTTCTTCATCTCCTCATCCTCTCCTCCGTCTCTGATTCTGCTTCTCCTTCTCCACTGAGATGGAGCAGCAGAGCAGCAGGTGAGAAGATAGAGAAGAGGAACAATTGGAGAAAAAAGAGTAGTGGTGGAGAGAGTGAGTGAGAGCCAGCCAAAAAAAGGCCCTCAAAATTTAGTCGGAACAAAAAAAAGGACAGGAAACTCAATTTTTTGTCCGAAAAGGAATGGGCCAAAATGAAACTGCATCCTGTTGGGTCCATGAGCGCAAGTCAACTGTTGGTCAGAACAGCAGCCGGTTATCTCATTGGTCAGTTCTGAGTAGTGTGAGCCAACAAATTGATGGGTTGGTAAGGGGAGATCCACTGGTCTTCTCGATCACTCTAGAATCCGGAACCTGACAGACTCAAAGACCCCTTATCCGAGACTTTACTGGTCCAGGATAATTTCCACCATGATGATACAGATGTATCCACACTTGACAATCCACACTTGACCCTAAGCATGTTATTTTCTAGACAACTTCTAGACATGCTTCTGGTCCTCTGCCTGTCTCCATCGATATGTCTCTCCGTCATCTGGAGGAAAATATCTACTAAAACACACAGAGTTCCTTAAACAATTGCCCTTTCAATATGTCCCTTCTCCAGTCGCTGGAATGCTAAGACCACTGACGTCATCTTCTTCCAGAGAGCAGAGAGCAGAGCACCTATTCCTGTTCCAAATAGATTTAATTAATTAAATGATTTCATTTTTCTTTTCTATTTTTTAACTCAGGCTCCAGAAAAGCGTTCTTGCGATGGATCACTTGATACAATCAGCCTCGCGTCTTGCAGACAAACTTGACGAAGCCTCTCAAGACCTCGATGTCTTACTGGAGAAACAGCTGGAGAGATCTACAAACTTGGCTTATCAGAACACCATCAAATCCTGACCTGGAATGAATGATATTACGTGGTGATAGCCCCACACGGACACGACAGAAGAAAAAAAAAAATTAATCGAATAAACGTGTTTTCACGGCAACGGTCCTGATACGGTCCTCGGAGGCCACCGCCGAGAAGACAACCATCTGTTCCGCATAAATTTAGTGGATAAATGGTGACCTTCAACCTGGAATGTTAATAACGTCTACATTCCATCAGTGTACTTCTCAGGAAGTCGGAACGCGTGAATAAGATTTTATTATGCAAATATTATGAGGAACCGACGGCTAATCCATATTTTTATTCATATCAGGATGGTCATTTTTGTAATAATATGATAATGTGTGATAATATGTATAGATGACGGCGACTCTCGGGACTATGCCTGAAGCACTTGCCGTCTCATAGAGCGTGAAAGAGTATCTTCGGCCTCGAGTCATGTCAGGGATGAACCATTCTTCTCAATAGTGGCTCTCGTGGCCCCAGGACATGACATCACATGGTTCACGAGTGATGTTGTTTTATGCCCTGCCCATGTTATATGCGCTCGAACACGACATCACGCAATTTCGTAGAACGCCCCATCTCCTCGTTTTTCCGAGTTCAGACACTCAACATAAACCCTGCCAGCAGTCCCAGTAAATGCAGCATTCCCAAGGGCAGCTGTTTGGCTCCACCAAATTCTGGACCAGGGGTCGGCACTAACGTGGCTCATGGTAGACATTTACAGGGGTCTGTGGTGGACAACTTCATGATGTTCTATAGACCTTCACAACCTTTGCCACTGACACTTTGCTCATCCCTGTTCTGGACTGTTGGCAGCTATAGGGAGATGAGATGTTTGAGTTATCTGAGCAGGTAGTAGAGCGATCTCACGAGGTTCCATGCGACTCTGAGGTCAAAGCGTACGGCATCCCAGGGCTGGCCGCCGACAAATGTTGGATACTTTAAGAGGAAATGTATTATAAATCTGCTCCTCTTCGCCCGTTGAATAGACCGTCGGTGTTGAGTGAGCGCGCGGATGTTTTATGGAAGGGGATCACAGATTGGGGGGCGCCATTGATCTTAGCTTCATTTTTGATTGCATTCATTTTGTCTGGAATGTATTTTTTTCCTGGTATATAAAGAGTATAAATGATATAGAAATTTCTCTGTCTCGCTCGCTCACTCTCTCTCTTTCTCTCT
>VKOC01000005.1:46176861-46227187 GCA_009364415.1 Spea multiplicata
CACTAATACAGTAACATGCATAGTAACATACATACACACTAATACAGTAACATGCAGAGTAACATGCATAGTAACATACATACACACTAATACAGTAACATGCAGAGTAACATACATAGACAGTAATGCGCACACACACAGTAACATATTAACATACATCCACACATACACATTAATAAAACATACATTAACAGTTAATTTAAGCGCCCCTCCCCCGGCCAGTGACAGCACTTCCGCTCTTCCGCGGGCCTCACGCGCGCTCAACGCCTGGGCGCCAGGAAATGACATCATATTCCTGCGCTGAGACTGAGGGAGTGCGGCTCCCGGGGATGGCGGGAGGCCTCGGTTACACCGGTGCTGCCCCGGCTGTTATATCGGGTTATAATACAGACCCCCCGCTGTTGGCAGGAAAAGGTGTGTCCTCTCCGTGTGGTTTGGGAATATGGGCGGGGAATACATTAGGGGCGGGTCCTGAGTATTTTGAGGGTGGGTGTGGCCCTGTATATTGAAATGGACTAATTACCGCTTAGGGTCAGGCCTACTAACGCTGCTGGGAGGCTGATGCATGCTACAACCGGCTTGCTCCATTTGGAACCCCAAAATAGGCTTATTCCCAGAATGCCTGGTGTCTGAGTCCTCTGTCTGCCATCTGCTGACCTGGAGTCTGAGGCTTTGTAAATGTTTTGTTGCTCGGGTTTAGTAAGGCCCTCTTTGGTTAAGGTGTAGGGTGTAGTCTACCATCCCTGCTGGGTGGTGAGGACAAGATGGAACTCCTGAGTACCAGTCTAAAGAAGAAGGCCGAGGAGCACCAGCTTTGGGTGGAGGTCTGTGTAACTGGAGAGCAGCTCAGGTGAGTGGCCGCAGCAAGAATCCAGGGGTTAATTACCTTCTCGGGTAGGACTGTAAATCCTATTCTCCTCAGCCATCCGCTGGTGTTTAGTGTGGGCTATGGGAACCCCGTCCTGCGTTACTTTACGTGGTGGAGGCTAATGCAAGGGTAACGTGGAAGCTGGGATTTCACGCTCGCCCTGCCTGATCACAGGTGCCTTGGTGCTGGATTACAGACCAGTGACAGCCTCTAGGGCGATCCTGATGGCGTGTGGGGTCTGCGTGTTCCCTGCTTTGGGTTCATTGTGCTTTATTATTATCATTATTATTAATATTATTTGTTTTCTATATTCTGTGCTGTACAATGGGTTAAACAGGACGTGACAATTAGTGCACAACATAACAATTAGAGTTACAGAACCAGGTGAGGAGGGGCCTGTGCACAGGAGCTTACAATCTAGAGGGTTGAGACTGGTCTGCAGACCACAAAATATTTGCAACAGAACATGTTTTAGGCTATGAAATGTTTTAATTCCAAAGTATATTTGTAATAAAAAAAAATCTGCTTAAAAATGTACCCCCCCCCCTTTTTTTTAATTTACATTTTATTTGTTGCCGTCTTGTATCCGGGTTCCCCGCCGTGGCTGCCCAATCGTTTCCGATTCCCAGGCAGCGTTTGCACAACGCCAAACTGATCAAAGACCGCTGTAATCACATGCGCACCTACCCCAACTGCTTCGTGGCCAGCGAGCTCATCGATTGGCTGCTGGAATGCAAGGAGGCGCCGGACAGAGAGACCGCCGCCACCATCATGCAGAAATTTGTGGATCATAATGTCATCCATCATGGTGAGTAAGACAAGGGGGGGTTTGGGGGTATCTGGCATGCTATTAACCTTTTCAGTTCCGGGGACAGGCATTAGACCCCCCCCCCCACGTTTCGGACGCCTCTTCCCTCTCTGCTCCTCTCTCTTTCTGTCTTTAGTTTGTGACGAATACTTGGTGTTTAAAGACGCCAGGCTGCTGTACCGCTTTCGGGATGACGACGGCACTCTGGCCCCCGACCGCCAAACCAAAGTGTTCAGGAGAGCCCAGCGCCTGTACGAAACGTGAGTGTTTCTGATTGGCCGAGGGAACGCTCCCTAAAAGTTATGTGGGTTCAGAAGACGTATATATCGGGGGGTGATATCCGTCGGGCAGTTTTCGAGGTCCTGCTGCATCCTGATAAGACGGTGTTGGATAATCTTACGCCCCCTCCCCCCCACTCTGTCTCCACCAGGATGATGAACCAGGAAGACTCCATCCTGCAGATCCGAGAACACGGCGCTGAGCGGTACCGACGGGCATTCCTAGGCAGCCAGATGTTGGATTGGTTGGTCAAGAATCGGGAGGTGGCTTCCAGGATAGACGGGGAGGAATTTTGCCGTGCGATGCTGGAATATGGAATCATTCAACATGGTACCCTTAACAATGTACAGAGCTGCCGAATATGAAAGCCCAACTTTGCTATAGCTCTGTGTTTAACTAGATAACTTCATTAAATTGTCTCTAAAATACTGTGTTTCGCTTCTATTTATACATTTTTTTTATTAATATTTTGAGTTTCCATTTCGGCCTGGGGAAGCTGCGGTCTGACACAGGCGACCCCCCCCCCCATCTTCATTTCTCCTTAGTGGCCGGTCGCCATCACTTCTCCGACTCTGACCTGCTCTACCAATTCATCATCAACTTTCGCCGTAAGAGGAGGCTGATGGAGGTCCTGGAGGTCCAGTCCATCGGACCCAAGAAAGACTCCCCCGACAGCCCTTTCTGCCTCCGAAAACTCAATGCTGAGCTCCCGCCGGGCAGCTTCGTGTGTGGTGAGAGTGGGATTATACCCTATTTACTATAGAATTACAAAAGAGTTTGGTCCGATGGTCGCTCCAATGATTACAGGACTGGTTCTGCTCCCAAAGCCTCGTGCTGTAAAGTCCTGCTCATGGCCACTAGAGGGCAGCATTGCGATTACCATTTTGGGGTTTGTGCATTTAAAATGTTATAAATTGTAAATTTCATTTAAAATGCTGTTACATAATTAATGGATAGAGTGCAGGTACCGTCTTCATGTTTTAATAATCGTGATATAGCCACTAATTGGATTTCCCTCTCTTGAAATCCCGATTGTGTGAACATTTCTATCTCTTGGTACGCCTAGAAGTGTTCACAAATGTAAGGCTCTGATCCGGTTCCAAAACTGCCCCAATTCCTGCTTCTAAGAGATCATTCCCTCTCCTCTCTAATACAATTCGTGTAAACTTTCAGAAATGGGGCTTTTGGTTTTTATGGAACAGTTTGGTTTTTTAGTAAACAGATATTTCCCATGTATTCCCCCCCCAAACATGTTTGGGAAGCACCCCCTGTGCATGGTGCATAACACAAGCTGAACTCTATGAATTCACCCCCAGCTCCGGTGACTGACCCAAGGCCCCCAACTCTGATCCGGAGAAGCGGCAGTACCGGAGCGTCTGCTGCCAGCTACAATTACCATTCGCCCAACAAACCACTGCTGGGACCCCCTTCGGGTGAGTTTAAAGAACCTATCCTGCTCTCGGGTTAAGGGTGGAGGGAAACCTTGTACCCCTTCCGATACGGCGCGTGAATATACAGTTATGGACGCTGGGCATACACCAAGTCTTTCCTTTCTTGATTCTTTTGCAGTTCTTAAGAGGCCGGTGTCTGTGGAGGAGCTGCTGGCGCCAGGAGCCCCTTATATTTCAAAAGTCCTAAACGTAAGAGGAGACGCTGAACGTGGCAGCGAGACTGGAAGGGGTTTATCTTTAAATATTTCATTTAAGATGAGGATAACCGATATGTCTTAACATTTCTCTAGGATAGTTATGGGATGACGTGGCTTTAGAAGCTACTTATTGAGGGTCTCGGCTTGCATACCTTTTGAGTGGGGAGGGTTGGTATAAACTAATACGGAAGTCTGCCATCTCCCCGAATTCTTTCTCAGATTCTAGGAGATGATGTGGGTTGGGGGTTCGTGATCCGTGGAAGTGGTCCGTGTTACGTCCAGGCTGTGGACCCCGGTGGTCCAGCGGCGGCGGCTGGCATGAAGGCGAGTCCCATCTTATTTTTAATCTCTATTACTTAGCGGAGGTGGAGGATTTACGTTGCTGGGTCAGATCGAGTTACTCAATCTGGTGGGATTTTCAGTTTCTGTAGATTTTAATATTTTTAACTAAAAATCTGCTCTTTCTCCCCAGACCCGTCAGTTTCTGCGAACGGTGAACGGACTCTGCTGCCTGCGAATCGATTATCAGACAATCAACAAACTCATCGTGGCCGGTCCTCGTAGACTCATCCTCGAGGTTCTGGAGCCTTTCGAGTGACTGCCCCATCCTCGTGTCCTTTTACTCTGCGGTGATGTATTGTCTGTCAGGCCTGTGAGATTCTGACGTCTAAATGATTCTGTCTGTGTGTCTGGCCGGTGTTCTCCCCTCTGGGGGGGTACAAGGTCTTCCTCTACAAACTCCTATAAAGCCCACCCAAAGAGCTGCCTCCATCTCCTATCTGGAAGTTCTTCTTGTCGACTTGTAACTCCGTATACGGGTCCTGATTGTAAACGTTCTTAATTCAGTACTTTGTGGAGGGAAACCCGTGTTTTAATTGTTTTACTTGGGCGTCTGTCCGTTCGTCTGTAGAAGATTCCCCGCGCCTGAGGACTGTTGGAATATCTTGTAGATTCTTAATAAATAAAACATTGTTGGACTTTTCTTTCAGTGTAGTGACTCTCCTACCCCCCCATTTGTCTTTAATTAAAGAATAAATGAGTGGATAACATAGAAATAAATGGGAATTTTATGTTCAGTTCCTTTTATCTCGGGGATGGCTGCTCAATCATCTTATTCCTAAAAGATCTGTTGATCTTTCCTTGGTTTGACAATTCAGTGGCGGGTGGGGAGAGCTTCGCGTCACCGGTTTGGGTGAAGTCTTTGGTGTTTCTTACATGGACTGACCTTCGAGAATCCTCCCTTCCTCGGTCCATGCATTGCTCCATTAAGCTATACGTGGAGTTAGTTAAATATCCGCATCTGCCTAGAGGTCATAAACACCGATGTAGGCTCAGCACCCCAGAAGTCCAGGCAATTTTGGGGGTTAAGATGAACCCCCCCACCTCATATGCAGAACCTCATAAATAGCTGAGGAATGAGTTAAAGGGGTGGTATAAAATATATAATTATATTTAACAAACTACAAGAGTCTGTGACGTTCTTTAGATAAAAATGTCTCTGCAACAAGAGTAACTTTACTGAGGGTGGTAGATAAGTGGAGCAGCTTCCCAGCAGAAGTGGTAGAGACTAATACATTGAGGGAAGCATTGGATAGACATGGCTACGACAAGGACTGATCAAGGCTTTAGTTTTTACAGAAGGAACTAGATGGGGCCCAATGAGGCTGATCTGCCAGCAAATAGTATGTAAAGGAGTGAATCATTTTGGTGTAGCATTAGCATGGAGTAGACTCCCAGAAGATGAGGCAAGGGCTGGCAGAGTTGACAAATGCAAATACTTGGAGCATCAAATCAAGCGTGAAGGTACGTACTGCGACTCTAGATCGATACAGCGTACGTCCTGAGTGTTTTCATACCTGTCTGGTTAGTAAATCAGCATAAGCGTGTTCCCAGGGCAGAGTGATAAAACATTTATCATACTAATAAAAAAAATACAGAAATTCCTAAAAGTAGAATTGTTTTTTTTTTTTTATATAGAATTCCAGTTTCTAAACTCTTAGTGATCTGCGTCTCGCTGTATTCCGTGGAGTTACGGAGTGTAAATGATTTTGGGGAAGGGCTGAGGGAGGTCTTCATAACCATCTGCTTCATCCTGCTGACAGTCCCAGAGGGGAGCCTGGAAGCGGCAGACGGCGGGTGACCCCCTGACATCATGTCGTTTGGCTGAGACCCACCCCAGCGAGCTACCTGCGCGACACCCCGGATCCAGACGGAGGTAAGAACTCAACACAGAACCCCCACAGAACGGGAGGAAGCCCAGAAACCATGTTCTATATCGCATGCCACGGTGCGGTACAACGGGAAATAACTTTTTTTACTCTAAATGAAAACTAAAAGAGGGGGTCGTGGTTCGGGACGGCTGCTGTTTCTTCTTTGGGTTTTTAGAATGTGGGTTATCCTGGAAGGGAAGGGGCAATAACTTTTTGTCTGCTGCTGGGATACCCTTCTCCAGGAGGGACGTGTTTCTGAAGCAGAAGGATCCTTACACTTTTCTGTCTTCATCTTACTTATAAAAAGTAAAATCTATCTATAATGTTAGAACCAAAGGACATCGTATAGAGGGTCAGAGGTTTAAATATAATTTAAGGACTTTTTATTTTACAAAGAGTAAGGGAGATAAGTGGAACAGCCTCCCAGCAGAGGTGGTAGAGGTTAATACAGTGAGGGTATTAAACACGCATGGGATAGACATACGGCTCCTGAATCTAAGATGAGACCAACGACTGATTAAGGTTTGAATCTTTAAAAAAATAAAAATGGCTCTGATTTGTAATAAATGCTATTTAGTTGGCGACGGTTACAATGCTGTCCAAGTTTTTATTCTGTATTTTTTAATAATTTTTTTTGTGGGAAAAGACGTCGGATGCGTCCAGTAAGAATGCTGGATTTTGTGAAGCCGAATATTTCGTAATTATGTCTTCCTTTTAGAGAGCCGGCCAGGTCCTCGGTGCCTTTATACCTGATGCTGAGCACCGGCCCTCCATTGGTTAACCAGAAGTTAAATTCTTTGTCCGTCTGTCCCCGCAGATCAGTCACCATGAAGGTCACGCGTTTCTCCACGATTATGTTTCTAGTGATTCTGACCCAAATCATCAGCCGGGTCCAAGCACAAGGTGAGAGGTTCCGGGAATCGGATCTTACATTGTTCTTGTTTTCCGCTTTTTTGGGTGGAAGATCGGGTTTGAAATAATTACGTTTTTTTTTCTTTACACCTCCGGCATTTAAAATTAAGAATCGCTCGGCTCAGTGCGTGGAATTATAACTTTGATGACAAGTTGCCCAAAAGCCAAATCGAAACATTTACATTTTTAACAGGTTTTTACGGAAAGGTAATAAAATTACACCACTGGTACCCAGCTGGAACGGGGGAAGCATTTTTCTGTTGCACTTGCTCTCAAAATCCATCTGACCCGGGTTTTTTTTTTTTTGTTTTGTTTTTTAACCATATCACCTTCGTGAGACCACCAAACCCCCTCTTATGAGGGTCTTTGCATAGATACTTGTATACAATGTCACTGGAAATTGAGGGATTATTCCTCCCCGGTTCTGTCTGCATGAATTCACCAATGTTATGCTTAGCTCTGTTCTTCATTCGATGCTGATTTTTTGTTTTTATGCTGAAGTGTCCCGCCACCCTTTGAGCGCCAGGGTTGTGCTCGGATCATTGCAGAGCAGCATGTGTTGTGATACATTCTTGCACCCGATGTGGCAGTGTCCACGGTAACGGGGGCGCAGGTTTTTGGGGACGGGATGTGGGGGTCCTGTGAATTTGCTTGTTGTGGTTCCTGTGTCCTCTCTGATTTTGGCCCCCTGGGCAGGGTGCTGCGTGTGCACCCCAGCTGTGACACAGAGACTGCCGATTCTGCCCTGAGGATGAGACGTCGCTTTGTTCTAACCAGACACACACTCCTTGTTCTGTGCTGAAGGTTCTTGTCCTCAGAGGGTACGTAACGGAAATCCCTTGGCAGACGTACCCACCCCAGACGCTCTGCGGACCCCCATACGCCAACAAAAGACAGAATTAGAGCAAGTCTTTGCTGTGAGGCTTCCTGCAAATCAAAGGGTTAATCAAACAGAATGTCCCTCCGCAGACAATGGCTTCAGTCTGTCTCCAGAGATAGCAGGAAGGCCTTTGGGTCAAAAATCATTAAAAATAAGAGCCTCTGAGGGTTCATTTTTTACGCATAAATTGATTTTTTTCAACCATCGCCTGTATCCTAAGGCGCTGCAGAGTTTAACTCCTTCCTGACCCTCCGGCTATGAAAAGTTTAAGACAAGCTGGTAAGAAGAAGTAATTAATTCACTGGTCCCGCTCTGTTCTTTAGGGGATACGGAAGTTCCGCTCGGTCACTCCGCCGCTCTGAGATTGATGGGAGTGGAAGTCGGTTTCATTTCCCGCCGCGTCCTGTTTATCTGGCGGTCGCCCCAGGCATGCTCCGCTATCTGATTCCCCCCTCTTCGCCCTCCTCTCGGTCTCTCTATTTCAGGTGCACGTTTCTCGCCTCTGTCTGTCACCACTGCTTATTCACGCCTCGCTTCACAGCTGGCGGCTGCGTCGTCCAGGCTGGGAGACACTTGGCTGCGGGTCTGTGACTGTCTAAGTAACTCTCAATAACTGTGTATCCGAGACCCAACACAGACACAAGGGTTTGTGTATCCGTGTGCAGCAAATACACAGGTGCGCAACCTCATTGTGTATGCAGATAAACTCCTCTGCAGCCTAAGCTTCCGCGATGCGGTAAAGCAGGACGCGCACACAGGGGTCTGTATTGTTTCTCTTCTAGACTACAAATCGCTACCAAAGGGAGTTCCATCCATATTTTCTTACGTTTATTCAACCGCATTTCTAATAACTTGGCTCACAAATCTATTACTTCTAGCGACTATTTTTACAGCAACAAGTTGAATAAATATCTTCCTTTTCCGGCCCGACTACTGGATTCTAAATGCTTAAAATGCTTGAACATTGAATATCGTTTCAAGATGGCGTCTTATAAAAAAACGATATGTTATGTTCAAGCATTTTAAGTAAAATATATTTTTAAATGTATTTTAACCTGGCTCGCTCTCACGATATGATTATAACAATATAAAGGAATGTTTTATATTATTATTATTAATTCTGTGTGTTCCAAATAGTTTAATTGTTAAGGGATGAGTTAATGTTTTCCTATTAAATTTATTTAAATGTTCGATAGCTGCGTGTTTCACTTTTTTTTTGTTCCTGCAAGGAATCCTTTTAAGATACTGAAGGTGCTTTTCAAAATAGGGCAATAAAAGTGATCTGGGGTTAAAAAAAATAATTAAAACGAGGCACATGTCTCTCCCGTACCCCCTAATTTCCAGATAGCCAATACATGTTTTGGCCTCTGTGCTCTCGCTTTATCGCTGGCTCAAAATCCCACCTAAATGCCCTTTTTTGATCACCTTAAGGGCATCCTTAAGAGTCCAGGGGGTCATTAAACCCCTACATCCCTGAGCCTGCCTTCTGCAGGGCGACCACTAGGGGTCACAGCGGCTCCACGTTCACCCCGCGGGTCGTTCTAACGCTCAGTGGGTGTGAAATTCCGCGTGGAGCATCAAATGGGTTGTGATGCATAAGAGTGGTTCTGGCTCAGTCTGATAAGTGTTCTTGTTACTATAGCAACCAATAGAATGGTCCGATGAATGAAAACATATAATTGGAATGTTTGGTTACAAACTTTGAGCCACAATCGCTTTTTATACCTATTCCCCGTATAGATTAATATTTAGGGCTGTTGGGGGGGGGGGGCATGTGCTTTGTCGAGTGTTAAATACGTCGTCTAATCTTTTTTTTTTCTGTAGAAAAGTTGACTTTAAAATATTCACAGGTTTGTACTGACTTCTGTATCGGTTGTTGCTTATAATATGGTGCATGTTCTGCTGGTGGGTGGGGGAACCATTTTTCTGAGCACTTCCTGCGGTTTCCTCGAGCATCTGCTTGCCCTGGATGTTCAGAGGAAGTGCTCCTAAAAGCCAGCGCGAGAGTATATTACTTCCCCCACGCGAGTGCCGCTGACCTCTGATTCCTCCTATAGGTTCTGGGCGGCTGAGACTTGCAGTCCTTTCAGAGGACCGAGTACAGATGAAGTGGAAGGAGTCTGAGGGACTCAGTAATGGCTACAAAGTGCTAGTGAAACCCATCACAGGTGAGTATGAGGAGGTAGCTAGGTAGGTCCTTTAACTCATCTCCTACCGACATGCCTCTTTTTTTTTTTTTTAATACCCCAGGGGACCCTGAGCAGGAGGTTATGCTGAAAACTAAAACCCCCAAGGTAACTGTTGGAGGACTGGACCCAGCGAAGGAATACATTTTGCAGATTCATGTGATTCAGGGGGCAAAAGACACTCTGATTGCCAAGAGAAGATTTATCAGTGAGTAGAATATGGGCATTTGGGGTCTTGCTTTGGTTTCACGAGTTCTGAATCTCTTGACTTTGTATCAAGTTTAGGTCAAAGCCAACGAGTATAACTAATCATCTATTAAAGTCAACTGTGTGACTGTCTCTTTTTATCCCTGCAGTAGAGGATTTGAAAACCCAGACCAGAAATAGTAGGAAGAAACCTGATGAGGGGACCACGGAGTCCATGGTCAGAGATACGGAGCCCACCACGCCTTCAAACATCAGCTCAGACAACACAGGTCTGTATGGGGAGTGCAGCCAAGTTACGCTCTGTCTAAAGCCACAGTGAACTGCTATGGACCCTGTTAACCCTTCCCATAAAGCATTGTGGCTAATCCCATGTTCTGCCCCAAAACGCATCACATTTGTAGTTAATTCACCCCAACGCCTCCTTTCTAGAGAAGGGAGCTAAGGAGCAGGCTGTACCTTTTGGTACCAGTGGACCCCACGTGTCGGACACAAAGAGGTCTTATGCCCCCCATGGCACCCTGGCACCCGGGCCCTCCTACCGGAGTCCCTCAAAGAGACCGAGAGCAGTTCCGTCAACTCCCAGCACCCCTAGAAAAGGTAAAGTTACACCGAGGCGCGACGGGGCCGGTTTCTCGTTTGATGGTCTCTTTATTCTCATTTCTTTTCTCTCTTGCTGATAAATCTTTCTCTCGCTGCCTCCATCCCCTTCATTGTTTTCTTGTTCCTTGTTTATTCTGTTAATTTTAGTCCTTCCTCCCTTCTCTGTATTTCTATATCCCATTCTCTCTCTGCGTTTCTTGTTGTTTTTGTTCTTTGATCATTGTTTTGCTCTTTTTTCTTTTCTCTTCCTATCTATCTGCTTCCTAGTCTTTACTCTCTATCCCCTGCTTTATAGTTTGACTCGTTTTCTTCTCCATCTCATTGCTGTATATGCTTGTATCCTCCGTCCTTGTGTCGTCTTTGTTCTTCTTTGTCTCTCCTCCCATGTTGTTGTTTCTCTTTTCTCCCTCTTCCTCGTTGTTTGCGCCGTTACTCTTTGATCGCGTCCTCTCTGCGTTTTAGCCCCTTCGTATCACTGTGACACGACGTCTGAGTGGGACGTAATGTTGCTTGTGGACAGCTCGTGGAGCGTCGGCCGCTCCAATTTCCGGCTCGTGAAGAACTTCCTTGGAGGGATACTCGGCCCGTTCCACATCTCACGCGACAAGATCAGGATCGGTATACGGATCCGGCTTCGTTTTGTGTGGTTTATATGAAGAAAGCTAAGATTTCAATAATATCTAGTAGGGTTTAGTACATTTGGGGGTGTATGTGTCTGTAATGCTACACGTATGTTCATAAGACTTTTTACGTGTCAGCCTCCTCCTTTTTCCTCTTGCAGGTTTATCGCAATACAGCGGCGAACCGCAGACGGAGTGGGACCTCAATACGTTTACCACAAAGGCTGAAGTTTTTGAGGGCTTAAAAAGGTTAAAATACAAAGGAGGGAACACGTTTACAGGTAAGTCGCACGTGGGCTACAAGAGTGAGGGGTGCTGGGGGTCCAGGCTATATTTGGGGGGTCCTGTACGTCCGGTCACCGGTCCCCGATCACGTGTTGCAGGTCTGGCTCTAACCCATGTTCTGGAGGAGAATCTTCGGGCAGCGTCTGGAGCTCGCTCTCAGGCTGGCAAAGTCCTGATCCTTCTAACAGATGGGAAGTCGCAGGATGACGCCATAAGAGTGGCTCAAACGCTCAAAGAGGCCGGGATTTATATATTCGCTATTGGTAATTACACTCAGCGTTAGAGGGACCCCTGACGTCTCTGAGCCCCCAACCCACTTAACATGCATTTTATGTGTTTCCCCAGGTGTTAAAAATGCAGACGAGTCCGAGTTAAGGGAGTTGGCATCGGATCCCTTAGACCTGACTGTGCATATGGTCCCAGACTTCCCTATGCTCAGCTCTCTGGTGGGCGACGTCGCCCGGGCGCTTTGCATGAGACTGAAGGAGAAAAGAAAACACCAGGAACTAGGTGGGTCTAAAACAAACTTTAGAGGTCTTTTGAGGGCCCACAGAACCCCAAATATCCCACAACCCCTGAACATTTGACCCTATTGGTTCTTATGCCGAGAGCCTTATCCTTTTCCAGTTTTTCACTACACCCCCCCCAGCATACGATATTATGAAATAGGTTGGTGCTAAAAACCAAAAGGGATCCTAATAAACTCATAATGATTACAAAATGACCTTCTCTCTCTCTCTCTCTCTCTCTCTCTCTCTCCAGCAGCTCCGAATAAAGGTCTCCAGGATAAACTGGACCCCCACCCTAGCCCGACACACCTGGTGGTCTCTGACGTGACAGCCAAGAGCATGCGTCTTTCCTGGACTCACCCGCAGCAGCCTGTCCGCAAATACCGCATTGTGTATTACCCGTCTCGGGGTGGCAACCCCCAAGAGGTAGGACGTAGCCTGAAATCGCCACCTCTTCCAGAGATGTCCTTGCTACAGATTATCAATTAGTAACTGGCTGCAGTTCCATACATGGCCACAAGGCATCGTGGAGACCTTGTTTCTGACATTCAAGCCAGTCCGCTGGGAAATACGATTTACCACCCGGGTGGTCCTGCCCCGAGTGGGGGCTTTATATTTCTGGTCCACCCCTGGTGCATACGTGAATTTTGGCAATGTCAATATAATGAAATGACCGATTTTCTCTAATTACTGTCAGGGTGGTGATCTATCCAGACGGCCACATTTAGCCAAATTAACTCTGTGTCTCTGGTGGAACACTTGGCGTTTTCTCTGAATCCTCCACATTCTCATCTCCTATCCCATAAATTTCAGATCCCATTCTCTCAGAAGACGGAGGAGGTATCGTATGAAGGGCTGCCAGAATAATTTGCTGCTAAAATAGAAGTCTCTGTAAAAGTCAGAATTTTAATCACTCTCCGGGTCTCCTGAGATGTTTTATTCTGGGACCAGGGATTTAGGGCAATAATTCTGTATTATAACCAGAGATTAAATGATGGATTTTGAGGTCCTGGAGCACCTTGGGTGTAGCACGTGGAAGTCTCTTGATATTAATGGGGAAAGACCATTATACCCAGGGGCAGAAAAGCAGAATTCTGCCCCCCCGGAGCGTAAACCAAAGTTAAGATGTCAAGGTCACCGGATAAGTATGATGCCCATTTCTTGCTTTCTTGGGATAACCCACCCGCGTCCCGGTTTGGTTGCCATCCTTCATCCATCTGCTGTTCCCGCTTCGTCGTCATTTTGATCATATTGCTCGGCTTCCATCCAAATAGCGATTTCCAGTTATTGAGGGAGCTCATCTCCCGCGTTTCTCATGACTTGGCAGGCAAAGGATAATGGGAATTGTAGTCCAAGGACATCTGCTTGTTAACGTTATTGTCTCCCCTCGTGATTTTAGGTGGTGCTGGATGGCTCATCCTCATCGGCCGTCCTTATGAACCTGACTTCGCGTATGGATTACCTCGTGTCCGTCTTCCCGATCTACAGCAGCGGCGTGGGCTCGGGGCTGCGGGGCATCACCTCGACTTGTGAGTATCTTCTTTCCTAATAATATGCCCTTTGCAATGATAATGTATACGTTCTTTATAATGCCTAAAGCTCGGCGGCGTCTCATGTCCCTCCGTCATGCCCTTTGGTGGAACCCAGACCTCTTTTATGACTTCTCTGCTGGAACTGGGGGCTTGTCTGGGGCTTGTCTTGAGTTTCGGTTTTTATAATATCCGAATCCTCCTCTTGCTGTCCCATGCAGTGCCGCTCTCTGCGCCCCGCTCCTTGTCCGTGGATCAGGTAACAGATACGGCTATAGACTTGCGCTGGCAGCTGTCCGAGGGGGCTGCACAGTACCTGGTGGTCTACACAGCAGAAGAGGGGCCGGTGAAAGAGGTAACTTAAAGGGCGCATGTCACCGATGTCCCCTGTAGTTCTTTGGGTGTCTCCTGTCTAGGGAGAAAGGCTTATCCCATGACCAGGCTGATTGTTTTACAGGTTAACGTTGGGGGCACGAGTGCCCACCTGTCCGGTTTGACCCCGAACACCCTGTATAGTTTGACTGTGTATGCTGTGTCTGGGAATGAAACCAGCGACCCTGCCACGCTGCAGCAGAAGACAGGTGGGCATTTTACGAAAACCCATTTACAAACCCAAAGTCCATCAATAAATATTGTTGAGGCTCATTCTCGATCTCGCGTAGAACCCGCCGTCACCCTTTGGAACCTGCACTTCACAGATGTGAGCCACAATAGTGCCACTGTGCGCTGGGAGGCATCGTCCCCTCACCCCGCAGCCCACCGCGTCACCTACGCGAGCAGCGCGAGCAGCGGAGAGGTTTGTATGTAGGTTGTTAGCTTTGTGACGCCATCTTCCCCCTCTTCCCACGGCACTGTGAATATTTTCACATTCATGCAAATGGCACAGAACGAAATGACACAAAATCCCAACAGAGGCAGAAGGATAAAAACACAAGGGCCCCTGGGGACTTTGTCACATTTAATCCTTGGGAAGGCAGGCTTAGACGTTATTCTTCCCTAAAGGTGATACTATTTATAATCTGAATCACGAGACCCGAGTGTCCCTGGGGTCCCCGTACACCCCACCGGGTCACTTTCTGAACCCACCGGCTCTCCGCTGCAGGTCGAAGTCCCGGGGGACGCTACATCTGTGACCTTGAAGACCTTGACCTCTGAGACTCGGTACACTGTCGGCGTAACCTCCCTGACGAGCGGAGCAAAGACTTCAGCCTCGCTGACTGGGAACGTTACCACCTGTAAGTTATATAAACCAGTGGCTTGTCCTGTGCTGGTGGGGTCAGTCCTGGGTGGGCTTGTTGGTGGCCTCGGCCAGAAGGTGACATTGTCCTCTTGGCTGCTGATGTTAAAAGTTATTTTTATTTTTTAATTTTGGGAGTCTTTGCCGCCGTATGTTTTGCAGCCTGAAGCTTCGGATGCTTAATTAGTGTTAATTACCAAATGGTAGAATGTCACGTTTTAATGGCGAGTCCGGTGAGTGCAGATCAGCAGCAGATATTGACTTAATGTGGCAGCTGACGTACGGCTGTGTGTGTTTATCCCCGTCTGTGTGAGCGCCGCTTTCCAGACGTTTAAATAAAGCTGTGTACATATGCAAATTAGATACTTTCACATGCAGCAAGCAATTTGCATATGAGAACGGGGGGTGTCCGTTATGCCCGTCTCTGCCTTTTCTCTCTGTATACCTCGTCTCCGTATTACTAAACCTTGGGGTTTTTTTTGCTTACACTGCTGCCCTCTGTAGGTTGGGTCTATATTGCAGCCGGATATAAATAACGTGCGAAACGTGTCGTGTCTCTGGGGAGTCCTTGTTGGCTTCCTGGGCCACCAATTAATGTCAGTTACTCTGTATCGCCTCCGTTTACAGCGAAGGTTCCGTCTCCAACTGGTCTGGAAGTGACCGATGTCTCCGGAGACAGCGCCAGCGCTACATGGGACCCCGGAGCCAACGATGTGTCGTCTTATCTGATCCGTTGGATCCCGCTGAACGGAGGAAGACTCAGCCAGGTGACGCGTTTATAGAGCGCGGCCCTCGCCTACAGACCTCACCCGAATCACTGGGACAAACTGGGATTCTGAAGGAGTTACTGGTTACAAAGTTCTCCTCTATCGCCTCGTTCGTTAAGATATTCAGGGTTGGGGATCCCAGGAGATCTAACGCTTCGGGATATGAGATTCATTTCGGAGGGTCCCCAAAATGTCCAGTATTACCAGTATCACCAGTATTAGTGAAAATATATCCCCAGCGTTACAGGTTTGAGGAGGGCCGGGGGGGGGTGGGGGTTGGTGTGGCGATTCTATTGATCAGAACCTGGTTCTTCATCTCCCGGCAGATCTCCGTTTCTGGGTTGGAGAATAAAGCGCTGCTGTCCGGGATGGTGTACAGCACCGAGTATCAGGTGTCCATCTCCGCGCGGTATGCAGATGGGACGCAGAGCGACGCGTTGTCGGTGAGGTATAGAACAGGTGAGGACGCCGTTGATGGTGAGTGGGGGTGAAATAACAGAGAATAAGGAGAGGAATTAACTAATATCAGGGGATTTTGGCACGAAAGAAAGATTTTCAACAATGTCTACCAACGTGGGGGGGCTGATCTTGTGCCTTTTCCCTGCTGGGGGCTGTGGGATTCCATTTGTGCTTCTACATACGTGTAACCATTTAACCGCGTCCTCCCCAGCGAGGTCACGTGGCTTCCAATCAATGAAGTGCGAGTCTTATCCCTCCATCTATTAGCCGTGCTCTGTGGGCAGCGTAACTCCCCGGAGTATTCCTTCCTAGTTATCAAAAGGACTCTGCTGACCCCGTTTTGAAGCTCCGTGCCGGCCGTCCTTCGCTGAAGGTGAATCCGGCTTCTCCAGGGATTTTCCTTGTCTGATGGCAGCGTCTCCGCCGGTGTTCGCTGACCTGGAATGCGTTCCCCGCAGCAAATGGGACAGTCGTGTAACAAGAGGTTGTAGATAATTGATCGTTTCTCCCCAGGAGTCTGACATGACGTCCAACCTTGCGGGGAGTTGGGGGGGGGTAATTTAAATGGATAGGTAGATTTTAAGATGCTGAGTTTATTGCCACGTATGTGAAGTGTTGTGTGTTTGTGGTTTAGGTCTACCCCCAGCACGTGGCGGATTTTCATGGGGCAAGATGACGGGTGAGTATATCCCGTACATTTTACTGTCACACTACACCTGGTGGTCCCCACTCACACTTCACGCTAGACCTCAGATTTAGGATATTGTGAGAAGATGCTCTTGCTTGGTTGTAACATTCTCAACGTTCCCAAAGACCCCGGTTTGCCGTTGGTTGATTAGATAGAGGTCAGGAGCTCTGCCCCAACGCTATAAATAAGATCCCAAATCCCTGACGCCCCGTCCCCAGTGCCCCGCTGTGTGATGGGCGACCCGTCGTGTCTCGCTGGCTGGTACTGAATCCGGCACCCGCTGTGTTCGCTCTCGGTTGTATCGGTATAGCGGGGAATCGATTCTTGTCCATTGACACGTGTTTTGTCCTGCAGGGACGTGTCCGCAGCTCGAGGCCACGGATGACGGAGACGCCGCGCTGGGTAAGGGGCAGCGGAGATACGAGATCTTTCTGAGGTTTTCCGGATAACATCCAAAGGGATTGAAAGCAGAAGAGATCCTTACAACCGCCAAACATTGGGGCTTTAAGAAAGAAACAGAACTATGCATTGCGCGATCGGAGGTACAGATCTCTGCCCCGTGGGGGGTATCACTGCGCTGGGGGGGGGTTGTAGTTCTTCAGGCAGGAGACCTGGATTTTCATCCGTTTATTCACATTGTGTTACTTTCTTTTTCTCTTTTTTATCTCAAATAAAATATGCTTTATTGGTTTGATGGAATACGGCTTCAGTGTTACCAAAGCGATATAAGGTATTGGAGGTATCTCTCTTTTCTCTTTTTCTCCTTTCTTTCTCTCTCACCCTCTTTTCTTTCTCTCTCACCCTCTTTTCTTTCTCTCTCACCCTCTTTTTTTTCTTTCTGCACCCTCTTTTTTTCTCTCTCTCTCTCTTTCTCATCCTCTTTTTCTCTTTTCTTTCTTTTTGCTCTCACCGTCTTTCTCTATCTCTCACTATTTCTTTCTCTTTTTCCTCTTTCTTTCTCTTTTACCTTTCTCATTTTTCCCTTTTTCTTTTTTTCCTCCCTCTTTTCATGCTCTCTCTCTCTCGGATCAAGAAATCGGACAAAACCAGTCTTGGCAACAGTGTTTAATTTTGGGTAAAAAGGAGCGAAGCCAGCGCCTACTGGATCAGTTCTTGTTGAAAGTTCTGAGATTGTCCTCTAAAGTTTGGAGGGGAGGCCACTCTCTGATGTATTTTCTATATTCTCTGATGTCATTTATCGGCGGAATGGAACAAATCAGAATAATTGTTTTATCTTCTTAGTCATCCTTTGGAAAAACTCAGCCGTCCGTTCGTTTCTCTGATCGATTGTTCTCTGCTTGTTTTCCTATTTATTTGTTCGAGGACAGGAGACGGAGTAATATGAGAGAACGCGGTCGTCCGATCGCTCCGTGGTGGAATTTTTTTTTTTATTACGATTGAGTTTTATTAATTAACTTGTCTTTGGCTTAAGATGAATTTAAGAAGTCATTAGACGCCGTCCGGGCCTGAATTGCAGATCATGCAGGCAGCGCGTGATCGCTAAGCGTGTCGGGCAGGCGGTTTTCATAAAGCCTATGGGACTCTTTCTCGGGAATCTATTTTTGTAAACAGGCCAGGGGGGTTAATTTAATTTAACAAACGCAGGGGTTAACTTCATACATACAAGTCTTGTTTGGAAGACCTGGCCCGTTTTCCTGCCAGTGTCCTGAGCTTCGGGGCTATTGGCAGCTTTTGAGTCTGAAAAGGTCATAAGGATTAAAGATTAGGGTTCTCGGGTCACTTATCTCATGTATTGTGGATGGGTGGCCCCGTGTGTTATGTCTTACGGCCCTCATACATATAAGGTAAGTATATGGGTGAGTGCCGCACGTGCGCAGTTAAGGTCCAAAGTGAGTGTGATCAGCGACATATTGTGACTTTTTGTGACGACCTGCTGGACCTTGATCCCCAATCTCCCTGACCATGCGCTTTATTAGCCTGATCCACGCGGGGAGAATGGGAAACGGCTCAGCTTTGTCATTGAAAATGTTGTTTTTCACAGATTTCCCTCGATGCTTCGGCTAAACAAACCTCCGCTCCCCACGGGGCTAATTGACGCAGCGGTGCTTGAATTGACCTGAAACAGAACCTTTTCATTACCAGAAGGTCCTGCAGCTCGTTACACAGATACGAGATACAGGACCTCTGGCAGGGAAGGGTTAAAGGGAATTTACGAGTAACCTGTCTGCGCGTGTATTCTGTATGTTATACCGATATTGGGACAAATATGTGTATAGATAACCGTGTGCGTACGGTGAACGTGGGTTATCCATCGCCTGCGGAGCGGCATGTGTCTGGCATACGCATGGCGTTGCACGCGTGACCTGGTTTGACTGTTGCCAGTCCCCGTAATCCCAGTATCAGATGCCCTGGGTGTCTGCTGCCCCATCTACCTCTTCCTAACGCTCCTTGTGCTCCGCTCTGCCAGGCTACGACATGATGGCTGCTTTCGGCCTCAGCGAGAAGTATTACTCGTCCATCAGCGGAGTCTCCATCGACGCCTTTGTACTGGGGAGAGCCAGGATTTTTACCGTTGCGGAGGATGCCCAGCTGACTATCTGGACCAGGTACCTGGCTGCGGGCCAGACACGGCCCATGTACTGGGAGCCTTTCCACAGAAGGGAGCCTGGAGCGGAGCCCAACGCCGTCTCTGACTCTACCTCTGATCCAAACCCCCTGTCCCCCGAAATATTTTATCACAGAGTGCTCTTCTCAGATTTTCCATTGAAGTCCAACCTCCTGACACCGCGGGCTGCGTATGGACTACTCCTGAGACACGGACTGCTGGCCAAGACTTATTCTTCTATTGCTTGACAGCACGTCCAGGGCTAAAATCAATTGCCCCTGTCGTAGCACCCGGGAAAGGCCTCTTCTAGGGCAATAAAAAGTCCTGGCGTATTATTTTTACACCCTGTACCTCGATTAGGGCCGGAGAAAACGGGGGGAGAAATAATACAGTGCAACATTGTCAAAGTGATCTTATTACCATAGCAACCAATGTTCATGCTAATTGGACCTTTTCCATTGGTTTCTAAGGCGATAAGACTACTTTTCAAACCAGAATTGCTCATTATCAGTACCTCCCAACGTTCCCTCTCGTTGTTGTTTAATGGATTGCCGCCTCTCCCTCCTGCACCTTCTTCTTCTCCTTTTTTCCTTTTTCCCTGTCTCTGCTCCTCTTTTTTTCGATCCGTCTCCTTCTCATCTGCTCTGACCCATCTTTTCCCCTTGTTTCCGGCTCGATGCTTTTTCGCTTTTCATCTGCCGAGAAGCTGAGAGCGTCTCGTTCTCTCGGCCCTGGCAGGGACCAGCTTCTTTCGGGAAAAGGAACTAATTGGGCGCGGGGGCTGCGAGACGTCTCGCGGAGGGGAGAGATTGGGGGGGGCAGCCTTTTTCATTCCTCTTCTTCCCACGAAGACCGGATAATAATAATCATCATCTGCTAAAAACCTCCATTTTTTATTTGTTCAAATCTGTGACCTCTGTCCTAGGGTGCATCACATATTCTGACTGTTAATTTATTGGTAATCTAAATATTTAACTATTTGAGGTATATGAGCTGAAGCCCTCCATAAATCTCGCATCGTCTTGTTATGGTTCAAGTGTTCAAAATCTGTTCTAAATCTTTAATCTAGAATGTTCTGGATCCCCGTTCATGAAGACCAATGTCTCCCCAGAGTTTAAGGCATTATGATATAATTTAATTAACTTTGGAACCCGAGAACCTGACCCAGGCGCGTACAACATTTAATCTATGCGAACATCAACGTAAAGTATCGTCAAGGGTCCACAAGATTCCAGAGTTCCTTAAGAAGCTTCCAGAATAACTTTGGAGACCCCACCACTAGCCTACTCCCTACTCGGCAGTGGGGTTGTGTAGTATGGGGGAGTTTGTAGGGGTATTGTCTACATTCACGTGCCGCCATCTTGAACTTGTATCTGTTGAATGGGACTTCTGACCATGGTATCTTTGTCCCGGTCTCCTCCAGGGAGATCCATCCAGACGGGATCCCAGCGGAGCACACGCTCAGTTTTCTTTTCCGCCTGCCCTCGCCCGCTGCTCAGGAGCCCTTCGCCATTTGGCAGGTGGTGGATGAAGATTTTCAGCCGGTGTTTGGGGTCGTCCTGGACCGTAAGTTTCCGAGAAACCACATCTGAAAAGTTTTTGTTGGGTACCCCGTCCCGCTGATCGCAAGATGTTAACATTTTATTTCTGACAGCAACTAAAAAAGTCTTGACCTATTTCAACCCCGACTACGAAGGAATCTTGCAGGAGGTCACCTTTAACCAAGAAGAAGTGGAGAAGTTATTCTTTGGCAGTTTTCACAAGGTATTTAATGTTTTCACAGCTATTTCTTATAGGTTTGTTGCAAAACTAATTGAAAATGTTGGCTCCCGAACACCGAGGAGATGAGCGGTGGCCAAAATAGGGGTCGGTCTCCTGGAACGACATTGGGGTTCTGTGGCTCTTTAAGTTAAGTCGTGATGGTTTTTTTGGAGTCATCCTCCACTTCTTGTCGGCAGGTACAGGTGTCCGTCAGCAGCGGGACCGTCCGCCTCTATGTGGACTGCCAGCGGGTAGCTGAAAGACCCATCGGGGTCATGGGACGGGTGACGACCCTGGGGTTTGAGATTCTGGGGAAACTGACCAAAACCAGAGGGCCGAGGAGCGGTTCGGCAGCAGTAAGTAGATCTCACATCTCCATCATCTCTGGATCGTTTTTATTGTCCGAAGGTCCTCTGGCCTGATCGTAGCACATGGCTTATGACCATAAGACACCAATTATGGTCCATTTTATCACCATGGTAACAACTTCTTTCCATGGTTCCAACCTCTGTTGGGGAAGAAGCATGCGCAAAATCCTCCAGCGTTTTGAGTACCAGCGGGGCGAGCGCTAACCGATGAAGACGCTTGTTAGGATGCATTAAAGGCACTCTGATTTGGTACCCTACGGAGCCCGATAATGGGTTAAATCGGCTCCCTTCTTGTAATTTCTTATCTTAAAAAAGCCAGAAGAGTCTCTAATTTGTCTTTATAATACGTTGTCGCCCCAGTGTCACCCGCGTCCGCTCGGAATATCTCGCAGAAGACGGAGTGCCTCATTTTCATCAGTCATCAGGCTTTACTTAACTCGAGACACTTTAAATTCCCAGTGATCAATGGCTTTCATTTGGAACAGATCTGGCTCTCTGCATCTCGCGGAGCGGAGAAGAAAGACTCCGGCTCTCCAGAGGGCGTTTAGAGAGAGGCGATAACATCTCTCTATTTATAGCAGCCCGGGTCGGCCGAAGAGTTAGCTGCCGGGGACACAACCAGAGCTGCTCGTCAACTCAACATCTGATTGTTAACCGTGGGATCCTCCTGAGGGATGCTTTCTGTCCCTAAATACGTTTGTATTGTGTGCCGGTGCATGCGTCTGTAACCGGTTTTGTGCCAGGGCTTAGAAGCGGTGGTCCTCGGCCCATGCGCCCGTTCGCTGCCATCAGGTGTCTTCATGTTTTGGGGTACAGAGTTTCTCAATCTTCCGTTTTGATCTTTAGAAGAGGTTCCGGTGCCCGGCAGCTCCTGGTGGCCCACGGAGTATACTGATGGCAAGCAGAGGATACTGGTGGCAAGCAGAGGATACTGGTGGCTCTAGCGGTCCCTGGGATTAGGGGAATTGATTCATTTTCTATGTGTCTGAAGTGGATTTCTTGAGCTGCCCCACAATATATGTTGGGTTAACTATTTGTTTCTTAACCTCCAGCTCCAGATCCAATCTTTCCAGATTCTCTGTGGTGGGGAATGGCCAGAGAAGGACGCGTGCTGTGACGTTTTATCCAAGGTGACCGCTTGGTGACTCTAATGCTACCTAGGCGGTTCCCGTAATCCGCTGTACATAGTACCGTTCCCGTAATCCTCTGTACATAGTACCGTTCCCGTAATCCTCTGTACATAGTACCGTTCCCGTAATCCGCTGTACATAGTACCGTTCCCGTAATCCGCTGCTATTCCGGCGCTGTACATTGTACCGTTCACACTGCACCTCCTGCACTCACCAGTTGGGGTGCTGCAGCCCTATCTTCTCTTCCGCACCATTCCACCTCTGTATCTCTCACCCGTACGGTAGTATGGCGCTCTATGCCCGTCCTCAGCGAGTCCTCCATAACTCTCTCGTCTCCCCTCTCTAGAGACATGAAGACACGTGCCCTGCTCCACCCTCGGCCTGTGTTTGCAGCTCAGAAGTGCGAGGGCCCCCCGGGCCCCCAGGACCTCCTGTAAGACCCCCCTGCCCTGGTAGAGAGATTCCCCTGTTTGGGTATATTATAACTGGTTTATACAAGTCCAGAGACTGGCCCCAACCGGATAAAATATTGTTTTACCTTTATTTCAACAGGGGCCCTCTGGAGCCCGGGGGCCGAAAGGAGCCCAGGGAGAACCCGGACCCATGGTAACGATGCACAAAGCTGTTAATCCATCACTTTAGTTCCGTGTTAACTACTGACCTCTTTACTAATGGATAGTGTTTTAAACGCTTGTTTTTTTTAACCAAAATGGCAAATTCTGTATGCATTCCGCACGTCAAAGGTTTTGTTTGCCGGTTGCTGTGAAAGAAACGCCCGACGGCGTATCGTGAATGTTATCTCGGGATTCTTCTCTTTCTGTAGGGTGAACCCGGACTTTCTGGGGCGTGGGGTCCGGAGGGGCTCAGCGGTCACACGGGGTCACCAGGAAAACGTGGACTGACAGTTACCGGACTGATGGTATTATATGCCACAGGGGGGGGGATTCGGCGATAAAGGCCTTTGCTGTCGGCAATCTTAGGGTTAAATAGTCGTGTTTCTCGCCGTGTTTAGTATCTCGCTTGTTGTTCTACATGATGCTGAAGCCTGTGCTTTTGTTTCAGGGCCCCCCGGGAATGAAAGGAGAGAAGGGAGACGTCGGAAGTCCCGGCTTGCAGGTAGGTATTTTTGGGGCATTTAGAATGTTTCAGTCGGTTTGAATGTTTTCAGTCGGAATCTCCCACAATAAGCATTATGTTTCAGAATTATTCTGACTTCACTAACCTTTCCTTCCCTGCTTTAGGGTCTTCCTGGTCCAGAGGGGACGCCAGGAAGAGATGGACTCGCCGGACCCAAGGTAACCAGCAGCTAGTTGCCAGACTGGGCTTGGTTGAAACTGGATCTATTGGTGAGAAAGGATCTGACAAGGGGGCAACTTTTGTAAGATTTTGCCAGATCCTGACACATTTCTCATTCCACCAATCCTGAGACCCCATTTACATCCTCGGTCCTACCGCGTTCCACCACATCCCACCACGTTCCACTGCCTCCCACTGCGTCCCATTACATCCCACCGCCTCCCACTGCGTCCCATTACATCACACCGCCTCCCACTGCGTCCCATTACATCCTATTGCGTCCCATTACATCCCACTGCGTCCCATTACATCTCACTGCGTCCCATTACATCACACCGCGTCCCACTGCGTCCCATTACATCCCACTGCGTCCCATTACATCCCACCGCGTCCCACTGCGTTTCACGCCGACTTCAGCGTCTTTTCCACTCCTCCATATCCAATTTCCCGCGTCACCCTCCCAGCCCTCCGTCTGGTCATTAGTTTTTGGGCTATTGATGCTTTAATCATTTGGATATTTTCTGCTCTCGGTTCTGCTTCGTTATCAGCGTTTGCAGATATTTTCCTGGCCCCTGACAGCTAATTATACTTCAGAAATTTGTCAGACAAATGTGACCTTTCAAAATTCACACGGATTTTGCTTACTGCCGAGAAAAGGCATCCATCTGCTTAATACAACAGAAAGTCTTTGCGTGCAGACAGAGATCTTCTAACGCGTTTGTCAAAGAAACATGGCGTTCAGAGACGTTTTCTCTCCCTTTTCTGTTTTCAGGGGATACGGGGTGTAGAGGGACCGTCGGGTCTTCCTGGAAATCCTGGACCGCGGGTAAGAAAAGGAACCAAACGGAAAACACGTAAAAAAACAAGAAACGCATGAAAATAAAACCGTCGCAATTATTCCCTGCAGGGAACACAAGGAATTCCAGGGGTTAAAGGGGTCCCTGGGGACAGAGGTCCCGTAGGCGACGTGGGGCCAACGGTGAGTATCTTGGATCTTACGTTTTTCCTTTTAAAATTTAATCCGATAGAGCAGTGAAGCTGAAGTCCAGATATTGTCAATACGATGAAGGTGTAAGCGAGTAATGATGATGGTGTGATGATGGTTGGGGTTTTTTTTTGGCTCTAATGGGTTAATTTATGTATAAAAAGGGATTCTGGTCTAGTTTTATTGGCCAGTGGTGGCCATCCAGTCCCATGTTGAGTAGCCTAATTCATCACTTTATTAGTGTCCCTTTGGGACCCATTAGAGGTCCTGATTGGAACTGAAGTCGCCCGTAAACGGTACAAATTATTCCTCCCCGGTGAATTAGACATTTCCTCCCATGTACAACATCATTTACGGATCATTAGTAAACACGTAGAGGTCAATGTCTGCTCGCAAACCCATTTAACCGAGTAACTATCCGTGTCCGGGCAGCGAAGCGGACTCGTCTTACATTTCAATTACCCCACCGCCCCCCCCAGGTATTTCTTATTCAATGATTTCTTCTTCTGTTTTAATCTCTCGACTTCTCAGGGTCTTCCGGGCACCCGAGGAGAGAAGGGGGAAAAGGTAAGTTGGGCACCTGCTTCATCCGGCACTAATTGTATGCAGATGGATCTGAGAAAGACCCCCCGTCGGGCGCAGCTCTCGGGGCCGTCATCCAGAAGGACAGAAAATCATTACGTCCCGGGCGGCCGGGAGCCGCGCATGACGCTCGCTGAATACTTAACGCTGTCCGGCGTAAGACTTTCAAGGACGGCAATCATTGCTCGGGCTGAAGGTCAAACGTTTCTTCTGCTTGTAGGGCGAGCCTCAGTCGGTAGCCGGCATTTATCATCTGGTGAATCAAGTGTGCGAACGGCTCATTCAAGGTAAGAGAATCGCGCGACTTTCCTTCAAAGATAAACAAGATGCAAAATAAGGCAGCGATTAATATTAGGAACGAGTACTCTCTCCCCGCGTGTATTCAGCGGCAAAGTCACCGAGACGGGGCTCCGGGGGCCGTTCCCTTCGCACTCGCACGCCGTCCTTCTTTCTTACTAAACGTTAATCAGTGGAATTAGTTTTCTTTACCCTTTAGATTAACTCCTCTGCGTGCCATCGCTTTATCCTTTGGATAAATCACAATTTCAAAAGCACTAAAGGAGAAAACTAGATGTTAAGCTTTTGAACAAAGTTTTAGTGCTTTGGCCGGGAGATACAATGTAAGGAAGGGGGAACGCTGTGTCTCTGAATGCTCCTCACGCTGGGTGACTTTGCCGGGGGGCAGCTGTGTTTCTATGAAATTCACTGTAATCAGGGGGTAGAGGGTCCTGGTAGCCCCACGTCTCGGGGGTCTACTGCAAGAGGTGGTTTCGGAAAGAACGTCTTCTTAAATGATTCTGTAATTGGTAGAAAGTGAGGAAACTGGGGTTACGGGTTCATACCACGGTGTCCTCGCGCTCAATCAATGATAAGGAGAGCTTCTGTGCACCCAGAATGCTGGGAGATTACGAGCGGAAAATATATATTTTTTGTTTAAAAAGTGGGAACGTGTTCTTTTAACCATGAGTCACAACAAGGATATATTCTAGTGATAGAAACAAGGTAACCATTTCTTTTTCTGATTAAACCGCCCTTCACTCGTTCCATTACCATCTAAATTGTTATTATTATTATGTTATTATTGAGGCGTTAGAAGGATAGAAACGGCTTCCACCGTCATCACCACCCAAAAATTGGAACTGCGTAGAGTGTCTTATGGGCTGTCTGGACATTTAAACCGAAGATGTTCCTCTCTGTTGAGTTTGTCGTACTTTAGTACTTTTCTCTCCGTGTCTAGCCTGGTTACAGACTCCTTGATCAGTTGCCTTCTGTCTCCTCTGACAGCTCACATGCTGAAGCTGGACGCAGTCCTTGGTGAGCGAGAGGTGCATCCCGTTCCATTACGAGATACGGATAGAACGAGAGGGAAGCCTGGGGTCCCTGGGCCACCAGGGCCCCCCGGGGAGAAGGGAGAGCCTGGTATGAATGGAGGCCAGGGAGAACCAGGGAGGAGGGGATATCCAGGAGAGCGAGGTACGGACGCGTTTTACTGCTTTCCCATTTACCCCCTTCGCTACAATATACACCATGCACCTTTTATCTCCTCTCCTAGGAACGAGTGGACCTAAAGGAGATAAGGGAGGTCTGGGATTCAATCAAGAAGGTCTAACGGGTCCAACAGGAGTACCAGGTCCACCACATTCTTGGACCCATCTCTATTCTTTTCTCAGGTCTCTTCCTACCGGTTAGTAGTCGGCTCCTGCTCATAATTGTTCATTTTTGCTTCACTCAGGAGCTCCTGGAAAGGAGATGTTCGGGAATCCTGGTCCCTCCGGCTCTCCTGGACGTTCTGGTGTTTCTGGACCCCCTGGGATCCCTGGTCAGACAGGACCTCCTGGGCTACCTGGGGCATGTGAACCATTTCCATGCAATGTGGCAAATGCTGGAGGTATGTGCACAGTGTGACACCCTGCCCTTGGTCTATAATCACTCATGGTTAACCATGTGTGTTTTGGTCTTCTGAGCTTGCAATCAAGTTTACTTTACACGTCCGTCACATGAAACGTTCATCCTGCAGCCTCCTAGTTTGGTGAATAAACACGTAGACTCAGACTGTGAGTTCATAACACGCTTATCAAATGTGGTAGAATGGAGAGCCCTTTGAGTGATATGTAGGTAAGAAAGACCTGGCCTTGTGTTGTCCTGGAAACCCTTGTACCAAGATATTGAAATGGGATACAGTTATTTCACCCTAAAAAGTATCAGATCAGGTCTTCCACTGACAAATATATTGTTTGATTCCAGGTGATCCAGAGATTATCCCCTGAAAAGCTCTTGGACCCCGATCAGCCTGGGTTTAAACCAAAGACCCCCTCGTCATAGACAAGTCTCCCTATAACCTCGACGAGAGGTCGCCCGTCTTGGAATCTCATTGACTGAAGGTTCTAGAGCATTCCGCGTCGCCCGCCGCCAGAACCAATATGGGAAGACAGGTTGGTGGCCGTTACTGGGCATCATTTCCGCTCCAAAACCGTCTTCCAATGCAAAATGCATCTGTGATATATATATATATATATATATTATATACGCAACTTTCCCAAAGAGCTTTGATTTTTACCGTTGAATGTAAAGGTTTAACCCACTATGTGCCGAGGGGATGCTTCATGGATTTAATACACCTGCGCGTTTTATATCCAATGATTGAATAATTAATATGCAGCGCATTTGCAGTTTGTTCTCGCTGTTAATTACTTATTGCAAAAATAAAACCTGTTTTTGAATTATTTTAATATAAACACTCTGGTCCCTGTTTTCACGCGGAATGATGTAATTCACACTAAATCCTCCTGTGTGTTTCTATATCAGGAAAAATAATTCAGTGTGAAAATGGCCCGTTCTTGGCGTACGCCGCCGGCATGCTGTGGTCTGGACTGCGATGCCAGCGCATTTTATATAGAATTTTCATATTTTGCAATTTAATGTTATTATATGTGCTGTCTTTGGGGGGGCATTTTCGGTAGCGCACTACAGGAAGTTCCCGTACGCCCGCAGGAAGTGGAATATTCCAACAAGGTATTTTTTCATGTATATATTTTTAAACATTATATAATCTGTGCTGTAAGGGAGAATTTTCTAATTTAATTTAGTTTTTTGGATTTCTGGATTCTGGTAGTAAATTCCCCAATCATGCTTCGCGGGGTCCAGTATTTTGGGGTAAAAGGCGTCAGGAGCCCAGGCATTGTTTGTGTATCATGGCTCTCCTGGCTCGGTTAATTGGCTAAAGTTGGGTCTGAAAGGGAAAGTCTATCGAGCAGTTCGAGGACAGCCGTATGAATATTATGTGTGTATATAAAATATATATATTACACGCACATATAGACATTTTTTTGTTGTAAAATTATAAAGTAAAAGTGTGGCGTTGAGGGGACCTTGTAGGCGTGTGGCCGGGCGCTCCGTGGCCGATCTCTCTCACCTGCTCTCGGTTAAGCGGATCGCACATGGCGCTCACACCGGCGGAGCCTGGGGACGGAGATGCGGTTAGCGGCAGGCACGAGGCTTCGCTTTGAATGTGTCCTTCACAGCGGATGAGCTGCTTTCTGTGCATTCTCTCCGCTGCTTATTAAAGAGCTCTGGGAGACCGGGGGGGGGGATGCTCTGCATAGCAGAGGGGTTTATATGTTTAAAGGGACGGCCATGTGTTATAGAGTGCAGGATGAGCAGGGACTTGGGAAAGGCTTCGTAGTGAGACATGAGCCATCAGAACATCTTTACCTGTCAGACATAACAGTTAAAAGACCCCCCCCCGTGCGAAGTACAGACGACAGACAGCTCGTTTCCAGCAGACCCAAATCATATTTATTTTCTGGCGCATGTTTTGGATACACACAGCGATACTCGTCTGCTAAAAAGAGGATTCGTGGCCTGGAAATCAGGATTCTGTCCTCGGGGAGACCCCTAGAGACCTGCAGACCCACTCATGCAAACCAAATGCAGACTTAAATATTTATACATTGCAGGGACTGTCACATGCACCCCCCCAACACCCCGGGGGCTTCTCTTCTCCGCACGATCCCTATTTCTTTAGTCCTTTGGTTTCAGGTCTGCAGTTACATATCCTTCATTCACCCTCCGCGCTCGTAGTTCTTTCACTCGCACCTTCCCGTTAACCCTGCCGGTTATATTATCATCGTTATATCATCCCTGCCAGCCAGGGCGGGAGAAACAGTCCAACCGTGCCAAGAAGGCAGACGATGATAAACATCCAGAGGAAGATTCGGTCAATCACCATCGCTACGTATTTCCAGTCCTGCTTCACCTATTGGAGGACAGACGGGGAATGAGTGAGAAATCCGGACACGAGACATGCGCCCTCTGCCGACACCCAGACACCGGGACGTGCGCCTCTCACCCTCCTAATACCGGGTCATGTACCCCCTCCTAATACCCAGACGCTGGGCCACGTGCCCTCTGCCAACACCCAGATGCCGGAACAGGCGACTCCTAATACCCAGACACGCGCCCCTCTACTAATAACCCAGACACCCACCTCTCACCCCTCCTACACAGACATGTGCCCTCTAATACCCAGACGCCGGGACGTGCGCCTCTCACCCCTCCTAATACCCAGACACCGGGACGTGCGCCTCTCACCCCTCCTAATACAGGCCTCTCTCACCTCCTCCTAGTACACTTATGCCCCTCTAATACACTTTATTAATGTAGCACTTTAAGCTATTTTATTACTCACAGAGAAGTCGGCGTCTTCGGCTCTTAGATGGTCTGCAACGTACTGGACGCCCTCTATGGCCAGCTTGAGAGATGGAGACATCAGCAGAACGTGCTGCTCTTTGGCACTGACAGTTTTGGCAATCTGGCTGGCGCCGGCCGGCTTGTCCGGGTTTTTAGGCTTACACTTGCACTGGGAAGTTTGGCTTCCCGGCTGCCCCTCTTGCAAATGACCTCTTTGGGTTAGAGGGGAGCTGCTCGGCTGCCCATTGCTCTGGGAAGAGTCTTCATGAAGGTAGCCGTACTGGATGCTCCTGGAGCGGCACCGGATCGTGGCCTCGTTTATTTCCTTGGGGCTGTACATCTGCTGGACGCTTACAGACCGGATCTTGGGCATTAGGTTCGTTTGCCCGTCTCCCAACAGGTGGGGCTGAGTTTGTGGTGAAGGGCAGCTGGCTAGCGTCGATTCCTCACACAGCATGGAGTATTGGCCCGACGGGGACTTGCAGATCACTTGGGAGTTGACAGTTTGTTCCAGCTGGTGACAACAAGAAGATGTAGGAGACGGACGCTGGCTGGTGGGGCTAGCAGACGACGAACTTGGAAAACTTGGTTCAAGCGCCGTCTCGGACCACATCCTAGGCGTCGGGCTGAGTCTTCGGATGTGCATGGACTCTATAAGCTTCTTGCAGTTGTCTTTAATTGGTCTTTTCATGAAAAGCACTCGAGGAACAACATCTAAGAAGATCCGACGAACCCAGGCAGGCATCGTGTGAGTGCGCGGGGAGCGGTGGTGCACATTCAGCACGAACACGGTGATGATGATGGAGAGCGTGACAAAGATCATGGTGAAGAGAAGGTACTCCCCGATCAATGGGATAACCAAGGAGGTGGATGGAATAATCTCCGTGATGAGGAGGAGGAAGACGGTCAGGGAAAGTAGGACCGAGATACAGAGGGTGATCTTCTCTCCGCACTCGGAAGGCAAGTAGAAAACCAACACGGTCAAGCAGGAGATCAGCAGGCATGGAATAATGAGGTTAATTGTGTAAAATAAAGGCAGCCTGCGAATGATAAAGGAATACGTGATGTCCGAGTAGATCTCCGTGCAGCATTCGTATTTCTTGATGTTGTAGTTGCCCACCGCGTTGACAATGACCCACTCGCCGCTTTCCCAGTAATCCAGCTGGTCTACATGGCTGTGCATGCTGATCAGGTCGATTTTGGCCCGGTCGTACGTCCAGGACCCAAACTTCATGGTGCAGTTCTGTTGGTCGAAAGGGAAGAAGGTGACGTCGATGCTGCACGAGCTCTTGTAAATGGCGGGGGGCATCCACTTTATCTGCCCGTCGTAGAAGAGGTGAGCTTTGGTCAGGTGGGTTACTGCAAAATCCCCATCAGCACTTGTAGGGGGGGGGGAAGAAAATTGGTATACATGTGAAAAAAATGGCCAATTTTACACGATTAAATACATTTATAAGGAAAATTAACTAGAAGACGACTTCTTTGATTACGTAGATACCCAACAGCCTTTCAATGGACTCGAAGATGGCTGCAACACTTGTGACGTCATGGACAATGGACTGGATCCGTTCTGGGTCATCTACTGGATTATCTGGTCCACCAGTTACCACCATCCTTAGAACCCAAGACAAGTCTACCCGAGGAGGCCGGGAGGTAGGTCTCAGGGTGCCGTCAGACTCCTGTTATCTGTGGCCCGCGGGGTTAATTTAAACCATGCACAGCAGCGACCTACCTGTTGGACTCCCTCACCTGGAGAATATTGTAATTAATCGCATTATTTCAGTTCTACAAATTTGACATTTTTAGCAGAGCTAAAGACCCCGATTACGTCTGTAAGGAGATTAGCCGCGCTCGGTACCCGTGAGACCCAGCGATTTAATGTCTTAATTATTTATTAGCAGCTAAAATTAAATTGAATAAAACACTTTGTTCTTCCTCGTCCTCCGTGCAATTATCCCTGATTTGCGATGGCGGGACCCGCTCTGATCTCCCTGCAAATAATTGCAAATAATGATATGTTTATTTATTCCAAAAGTGTTTAAATGGATACCGACGCGGATACGTTCCCTTCGCGCGAATGAATTAAAGAGGGGGCAGCGGGATAGAAAATGCAAGATTAGCAAATATGTTTCTTGTATGTAAAGGCATTTATTTGCAATATATATATTATTATTTATTATATTATATATATTATTTATTATCCGACATTGCGAGTCTCCCAGGCCCGAGACGCGCGGAATATTCTGAGCTAATTAGTTGGTTTTCACGGAAGGTTTTGCGATTCCCGTTGGATTTAAGTCGCTTTGCATTCTGCGAATGTTACGATGACCCCCGTCGATCCAACGAATTAAAACTCCGACGGCCTTCCTTGTTTAAGGAACTGATAACCAATCGGAATAATTATTATTCTGGAGCCCTCATAACAAAATATCCGACTGATAAACCAAACGGTGGTCAGAATTTACCCCCGACCTCCTACGAGCCAACCGGGGGTCCCCAAAATCACGAAAGGTCGTCTGCTTTAACCCTTTCAGTGCCTGTTGGGTGAGCAATCGCTTCAAGACCAATAAATCCCACAAATTTGACTTGAGCGTAAAACCAAACGATTTCTCGGAGGGAATACGGATTCAGCATAAAAATTGATTTTGATGCCAAGTGGTCTTATCGCTATAGTAACCAATGTCCAAGGACTCTTTTCTTTGGTTGCTATGGCGAGAAGACTACTTTGCAAACTTTGTATCGGAAATTACTTTTTATACCTAAAAATGTGTTCATGGAAGAGACAAATCTGTTAATTGTCTGCAGCCCGGTACGCAAATCAAGGTCACAGAGTTGGCGGACTGACAGCGTCCATTTAAGATAAATTATAAAGTATTTAACGAACCTGGGGAAAAAAATCTTACAAAATGTTTACCAACAATACCAATTAGATTGTAAGCTCTGCCGGCAAAGCCTTTTGTCACCTAGAAGACCAGAAGTGTTTCTCGTGCTGCGTTTCTCTGGCGCTACATGAAATATTAATAATAAATGTTATTTATAGAGCCGGCTGCAGTTTGCTTCTACCTTCTCTTCCTACCTGCGGATCAGTTCTGCCTTTAACCGAGGGATCTCTCTGTTCTTGTGCCAGACAGCTTGGCATTTTCCCTCCTCTCTCCATCAGCGCCCACATGAACCCGCTGACAGCTGTGAGCGCCAGGAGACCCGTCACCGGCAGCTTCCCTCATTTCCAATTAATGCATGCGTGGCCTCCAGCCCTGCGACTCCTAAATCAGCCCTTTTTCTTTTGGGCCCCCGGAAACCGAGTCTGCAAGTTCCCTGTCCTTTACATAGGCAAAGCAATGCCCAAGAGTGCAACTCCTACTATGCTCAGCTATACTATCTCTCTGCCAGGCATACCAACCTCCTCTATAGCTGCCACTGCAGCCCCTATCATGCTCAGCCAGCCAAGTCTCCAATCAGCAGCAACTATCTCCAGCTGCTGCGAGATTCAACTCCCAGCATGCTCAGCCAGCCCCAAAACATAGTGAGTAAGTGTTATACTATTAGGGTAACGAAACCCGTTATTTTTCTAACCTAGAACTCACATCAGGGAGCGGCGCTTCCACTCGCCTCTTATTACTTTCCAAGATGTTCCGCGAATCCGGAGCTTTATGGGTTAATCCCATACTGAAGCGAGTGAAAGCGGCGGGAATCGCTCTGCTCGGGGACAAGGAGTGAGCTTTCCATCCCGCCTCGGCCAAGCTCTTTAAAGGTCCTTCAGATAATCGCACAAGCCTTTACGATAAGTGCTAATTCCCTCGCTTACACTTATCAGAGCGGGCGGCCCTCTCGCCCCGCGTCTCCTTCCACTCACGCTCTCGGGGTTTTAATTGAAACAAGCCTTCGATGGCTCAGGTAGTCTTAAAGATTATATTACGGGGTCTCTGGGGGGGGCTTGGCGTTGGCCCTGGTGGTAGGTGAATTACTGAAATAACTTATGGTACGAATGGAAGCCAAGAGCAAGGAAAACCCGACGGGAAACGGCAGAACCAACGACACAAGCAGCCGGCGAAACGCGTCGTCACTCATCCAAACGCTCTTAAAATCTACCAATAAAACCTAACCGATAAAAACCCCCATGAGATTAAGACCATCAAGAGTCCTGTTTTTTTATATGATTTTACTTATTTATTCCGGGGGGGTTATTTAAAAACAGTTTGCACATTCAATGAGAAACTAAATCTAAAAACTACCCAACTGGCGCAGATTGAAATATTGTGTAACTACCCCCTGGTTAAGGATTCATTTTAAACCCTTTAAGTGCCAAAACACCCTCAACGACCCTAAAAGGTGGGTTACGGCCGATTCCAAATGACATTTATTACACGTTAAAAATAACTATTTTAGCAAGCGGGGAACGGCGCTCGGATAACGGCTTCTCGTGTGAAATGTCACAGATTAAATAAAAAGCACAGAAATCACTTAACATTTATGGCTTTTCAGTGATCTAATGATTAAGAAGCTGCAATTTACTACCAAATTCAGCCAAAACCAGCTATTTTTTCAATTTAACTTGTCTGACCTCGCCCTCGACATATGAATGCCAAGCTTTGCCAGAATTATATTTTGGAAAATATATTATTTTGACAACTTTGTTTCTTCCAATAGACCCCAAAATGTTTCAAATAATTTCCCAAGAAATTGTTTCACTTTCCTATTAAAGGTCATTTTTAATTAAACACAAACTGTGCTGAATAATGTAACAACATTCGACTCATTCCTCCGCACATACACAAAGTATAAGGGCAATAAATTGAGCCGTGTATATAAGGCCGTATACTGTTTGGCCGTTACGTTATTCGGGTCACATTTTGAATTCCAAGTGAATGGGTTGTCAAGGTGATTTTTGATACATTGTTGCTTCGGTATTCCCATCACATTTCTCATTCGCATTGTTTCCAAGCTGAATGTTAATTCATCGTATATTACGCGGTTGTTACATTATTCTAGAGAGAAAAATAAAAAGTCGGGCAAAAGGAAACATGAAAAGAATAGGTTTAGGCTTTTTTCGTGTTTCATGTGAAATATGCGAGTTTTCCAAGGTGAGAAATGGCTGCTTTTTTTCCCCCAAAATCTTTTTATTGAGTTTTCCGTGTTTCATTTACATCAAAATCAAATGGCCTGCTTTTTTTTTACTTTTAGACACGTTCTATTTTTGAGAAATCTTAAACAACCCCCCCCCCCCCGTTTTGCTTGACTTAATTGTTTAAGACGACCACGCTCTTTCCTCCGTTCATACGCGGCTACGTTGGATTATTATTGCCGAGTGAAGCTTATTACTTTTTGGGGTGTTTATTTAAATCTTTGGGCTGGCGCTCTCTGTGAGGTCTTCGATATAATGTATCATTTCGACATTCTGAATCACTAAAAATGTGTTCTCCTCCAAAAACCCAAATGAAACGTTTATCGTCTTACTTGTTGTAGAGGACGATGTCCGGCCTCCAGATCAGCTCCGACGGGATTCGAATTGATGTCACGTTCTCGTATTCTAGTGGATCCCAACGCAGTTTATAATCATTCCATTCCTGGAACGCGGGGGGGAAAGGGGTAATAAAAAGAAGTGAACAGTTGGTGGGGGATAAGGAAAAGACCTAGAAACCCACCGCCCATTACCCCTTTTTAACCCTTCCCCAAAACTCCTATGACCCCGTTCTCTAACCCCCTTATTATTATTGCCCCCGTCTGCATAACCTACTTGTTTCACCCAAACGTTGGTCGTCATCATCTGGTTCTTCTCATCCTACAGAAAAGAGGAAAAGTCAGCGTAAGATGAGCGACTCGTTAATCGTCTCTCCGTTACCCCTCCCAGGGTCTCTCCGCGTCCCCCCAATTCTCTGCCAAAAGATTCTCTGTCTATTCTGTCATTTAGGAGTAAATGCTGCGTGAACGAGAAGCCAACGGGTCTCTCTATGAGATGAGCAGAGCCGCTCTTCTAAAATTTATGGGTTTTTTAATGCAAAAAAAGTGTAAAGAAAAAAAAAACAAACAGAGACCCGGCCGTCGTGGCTTCTGATGCAAGAAGCAAAAGGTTCTATATGAGAACCCCTCGTGAAGCATATTTGCTGATCACGTCTCCCATTTCTGAGCAGGAAGAGTCAGATTTAGTTGTGGAGAATTCTAATCCGGGGCAAACAAAGTGTCTGCCGCGAGGGTTATGGAAATCATCAGCGCCTGGTTTGCCCCTCTAAAAAAAAATTTATGTGCCCCCGTCCCAGCCCCTCCGCCCGTCCCATGCATCTCATCCTGCATGTGTCCTGAAGCGGCCCTCTTGGACAGTTGGTGCAGCGAGTGGATTTGTTGCCAGCGGAAGCCGCTGTGAGAAATAAAGCTGCGTCTCTGTGCTCCGTGCCAACCGGGCATAGAAATAACGGATTATCCGGATCAGACAAATAATGGAGAACATGGTGCCGGGGGCAGCATTAATACCATTAGCGGCTCCTCACAACCACTATCAATAATTACGGGAAACAAACATCGCCTATAACGGTTCTAAGACGGCTCATCCTCTCAACGGAGGGAATGCAGACCATTAGACTGCTTATGGAGGGTTCTATGGGGTTCTCTATTGGGTACGATGGGCACTCTAGGGTTCTCTTTTGGGTACGATGGGTTCTCTATTAGTTACAATGGGCACTCTAGGGTTCTGACAGGTTCTCTATTGGTTCTGACGGGTTCCATAGGGTTCTCTATTGGGTACGATGGGCACTCTAGGGTTCTCTGTTGTTTCTGAAGGGTCCTGTATGTTTCTGTGGTCATTACAGAGACCCTCGAGCAGATGTTGCCTGAGTGCAGCTCTGATGAAGGCTCGCAATGCTCCGGATATATTGAGGTTTCTCTTCACATATTGTATAAAAGGGCTGGTTTGTAAAATCCTGAAATGGTTACTTTTTATACCGATACGGACGTCTTCCAGCCCCAGAGCTCTCCGCGGTACAGAAATAATTAAACAGCATCGTGCGTAAGGCGGATCGTTTACGGAAATCGCAGGGAAGGATTTAAATACCCCATCTACAGATCGCAGGGATTGGGGCTCAGGTGGCAGATTATTTTTGGGGCTCCTGTGTCATAATTGCAGGCGCATCGTAACGAGCGCCCGCTGAGATCCTGGCTGCTCGCACCTGCCTTGATGATGATGACTCCAATTAATCGTTAAAGAGTCGCGGATTCTGCAAGAAATTATAGAGCTGGGATTTGGCAAAACGCGCCAAAAAAAATTGTAATTCTCGACCGAATTTAACTTCATCTACAGAGCCGCATCGCCCTGCGACGAGAGGCAGGAGAGCGCTGGGGGCGCTGGGGGCTTGGAGGGCGTTAAACCCACCTGCAGCCGAAGAAAGATTACGACGGCGGCCTCTTACATACCGAGATTAAATATGTAGAAGAAAGCAAATGGAAATGAATAATTAAAGCGATTGCTGGGCGAGCGCCGCCTGCACGCTCCGTCTCGTGGCCCCCGGCTTAGCATGGATTTACATCCTATTGAATTAAGGGCTAAGGAGACGCGGGGAGCAGAATAAACATTGAGGGAGCGTCACTCACGCGAGGCACATGAGTCAGAGCGGCAAAATCAGGACTGTCCCGTGCAAAGCGGGACAGTTGGGAGGCAGCGAGTCAGCATTTAGTGGAGGAAGATTTATTTAGGGGGCCAACAAGTAATTCTTGAAATCCGATCAGGAGATCGGCCGCGGCGGAGGAAATCACAGCCAATGGAGTGAGGCGGCCGGCACTCCGTGAAAACGCCGAACGAGCCGCAATCTTATTAACAAAAGACAAAACGTTTTAATTACCCCGCGCTGCTGCTGCTAATTACGGCCCCCGGGGGCAGTTTCCAAAAAAAGAAAAAAGAGCAGATTATTTTGTTGAGAGTGGATGGGGGGGGGTTGGTTGGGCCGCGGACGGCAGGTGCCATGGCCTGGTCTGCGAAGGAATTAACGGGGTTAATTAAGGCTGAAAAAACTCCAGGGAAATGCGAGAGAATCCTAATTCTGTGTACGAAATGCGATGATTGATGCGACGTTTAACCTCCGGGCCGAGGCGATGCGAGGAAATATATTACTGGAATTTAAAAAAAAAACCTCAAATTCTGGGGCCGAGATTAAAAGTTTTAAAATTCCTGTAGAGATATTTTATTTTATGTAAATATTTTATTATTATTTAATAATAGAATTAATTCATCAAAATGTTTTACTCACCACATCTATGAGCTGGGCTATGGAAAGTCCAAACCGAACTAGAACGGCATCTGAGATGTTGGCCACGGGGCGAGACCACTTGTTGTAACCCTTGAAAAGTCTCTTGAGAAGTCTCTCCTCTGCATGCGCGCGGGTCTCTGCGTGACAACAGCCTGCGGGGACGCAACAAAAAGAATAAAATCACCTCAATATAAGTCTGGACGGTGCATTCATCCAAAGATCCGGGGAGTCCGAGTTCAAACTCGGTATAGGAAACATGGGATTACGGACCGGTGAGTCTGACCTCAACTGCAATAAGAAGATCGGTTTTCTGAAAAATTAATTTAAATAAACTGACGCCCAGCAGCAGCCGCCGAGGACGGAGGGCGACCCCGAGAAATCCTCCAACCGCATAATAAACCCAGAATACAGCTTTTTATAATTCATTTTGGGTCTGATTCTCCCGGATGGGATTTTATTGTAGAATGCGATGGTTTTAAGAGGACGGAGAAGGCGAAGGCCGGGTAATCTCCTCCATATCGGGAGCGCAGGCTGCGAATGTTTATTAAAATTACCGACGCGTTTTAGACCGAGATTGCGTTACAAATAAGCATCTTTATAGCTGTCTTTAATGTTTTAATGCCTTCAGCAGGTTATTTACACGCATCGACCACGGCTTCCCGTCACGCGTTCCTCGTCACGCAGAATATTATACCCCGAGGTGGGGAGGTATAGGAGAAAGAGCAGTTATGGTTGCCGAGGGGGTATTTACTAGGAAGGGCTCTGGGCTTCATTGGGGTATCAGAAGTCACCCCGAAAGTCGAGAAGCCGGCGGTCTGGAGAGGGCTGTAATTTAAATCTTAATTTAAACGCTTGAAGAAAAGAAACAGAACGTTTCCAATCAGCACTCAGCGGAAGCGCAACGCTCAGCGGGATTTACATCACAACAGAGCCGGGGATTTATCATCTAAGCAAGGAAACGGCAAACAATGTAACAGCTGGATCCGGTAACAGAATGTGGGCAAGATTAGCGAGGAAAGAGGTAGTAGCACCACTTACAGAACACTGATGAGAGGGCAGGTGCCAGAGGAAAGAGGCTAACTTGGGAGGGTGGTAGATCAGTGGAACAGCCTCCCAGTAGAAGTGGTAGAGGGTAATACAGCGAGGGGATTAAACATGGGATAGACATACGGCTCCTGAATCGAAGATGAGACCAACGACTGATTAAGGTTTGAGTCTTTGCAGAAAAATAGCAGAAAAAGTACATAAACTCGAAAACTGGTAAAAGATTCAAAAAGTTCCAATTCCACAAAATATAATCAGGATTTAATTTACGTCAAAAAGTAAAAAATGATGCGATTTTAGGTCTCGCGGGGAAGATCGAGGCTTTTTGCCCCAATAACCCCTGTTTGCGGCAGCTTCCGTTTACATGGATTTCTACAGATTACGACCTCTTTGCGATATCGTACAGAATGTCCGTGATTTATCCCAGCATTCTGCATAGCAACTAGAAATATGATTTCCATAGCGATGGCGCAGGGAGCACCGGGGTCCGACTCGAGCAGAGATACAGAATAACCAGCGACGAGGGTAACAGACGCCCGACAATATGATCCAGAACTCAGTGAGTGAGCGGGGACGGAGGATGAATGTATCAGGAACAGACACGCTACAATCCGTGATCAAAAGCTGGCGTAAAACCCCGGACCCTCTAATGATTAACCGATTAAAGTGCAAGACTTACCGGTCCGCAAACACCGGTCAACTAAAAACCAAATGAGAATCACCAGAGCATCCCTCACCTATAAATATATATATATACACACAGATATATACACATACATACACATATATATACACCCACACACACATACACATATATACACACATATATATATACACACACACATATATATACACAAACATACATATATATATACACACATACATACATACATACATATATATACACACACACACATATATACATATATACACATATATATTAAACGACACAACATATATATATTACACACACACACACACATAATATATATATACACACACATTATATTATATACACACACACACATTATAGGTATAATATATACACACACACCAAATTTAGTTAATAATATATATACACACACAACACATTATATATATATATATATATATACACACACACACAAACAGAATTAGTATACACACACACATATATATATATACACACACACATATATATACACACACACACAACTACAATCGTATGCAGTCCTATGGCTAAGCCAAATAATACAAAAAAACCTCCCAATTCCAGCGTTTTTATAAGCGATCTGTGTTTGGAATTAAAAAGGTTCCTCGGGTGTTGATTTTGCTTCACGTCGCCCCAAGCTGCTCGGATATCCTGCAGAACGCCAGAGAACGTACAGCCGGAATAATTTATACGGAATATTAATGTAGAGACTTCAGCTGTTCCTCCAGATCAATCATGAATTGGAATTCCTGAGCCTGACGATCCCTGTCTTCTCCCCCAAGCCTCGCCGTCGCCCCCTAAACCCGGAGCCTCGCTCATTACTAGAATTTCTATGGATTCTCTTTAGGTGGAGATTAAATAATTTCTGGCTGGACGGGATGTCCCCCAACGGGCAAGACGTCCTTAACCCTCTTGGTGCTGGGGTTCGGGGTGAGGCCGATACCCTCATTTGGGACTCGTTTAGGACTTTATTATCATATGCGTATGCGTCGCACACTATATATGTTACATACAGGTAGGGGGGGGCGTATAATAAATCACAGAGTGGGTTTGGGGAGTCAGCCCTTGGTCCCCAGATGGGTCGGAGGGGCATTAAATCTCTAACTCCATCCACCCCAAGAGATCTGAAATGAATTGCCCCGGGGGGGGGGGTGGAGATGACACTATGGGTGGGAGCCCCCAGCCATAAGGCGATCTGAAAAGCCCCCCAGCCACACACCAGCTACAGCGGCGACATGGTAAAGATACCGTGAAGATACCGTGCCAGCGCACACGCAGTACACGCCGTTACACATTTATAAACTTCTGCAAACTCCAGCGATAAAACAATAATTTCTCCTAATCACCGATGATATAACGCGGGGGGGCAGAGCTGAGGCATTTCCAGTAAACAGGAGGATTTAGGGTTAAGTATAAATTCTACCCACCTGTCTGCACATTATCCCCTCATCATATCACACCATACCCTCGCTATCTGCCCTACATCCGCTGCCGGGGGTATCTCCTGCCCATACATTAACATGCATTATCTGTACATTAGACACATGTCCCATGCATTAATGTAAATCACATCTGTCCATTCACCCCAGGCGGACTGATCTATCCCTGGATTCACAGGGAGCCCCTTATTGGGGCAGGTTGGCACATGGATCTTGCTAGGAGGCATTGCACTGATGGGGGGTCCTGAAGACCCCTGATGACACTTTTTCTGCCCATTTAATTCTGAACTAAAGTAAAAATGTCTGCTTTATTTCCCTGCTCTGTTGCCTCCTCCCTCCTCAGCCTCCTTTGCCCCTTATCTTTCTACAGCACTCAGCCTTCACCATCATCTCTGTGCCCCTGATGTGCCAGTATCTGCTCATTTAACTGCCCCAGCCCGGGTCAGACCCCCCCCCCCCGCCCGGATCCTATTATGCCGGCCGGGAGCTGTCCGTGGTGCTGAACGGACTCGCTGACCACAGCGGACTCCCAGACCACAGCGCAGCAAGAGTCCGGACACCCCGGAGCTGATTGAAGGGGCGGTGGGGGGTCTCCTGCACCATTCGGCATAAACAGAGGGGGGTTTTATAACTGACCCTGAGAGAAGTTTAACCCCCCCATGTCCCATAGCCGGTGCACTGAGAGGGGCAATTAAATTCACTCACCTGGGGTCACAGAGGATCCCACGAGGATCAGGATCGTCACTGCAAACCCACAGCATGTCATGGTGTCATTTCCACGAGTGTGGCTTCCCCTGCGCGTCATCCCGCCGCCCTCACCCTCACACCGTCTCGTTGCCCCCTCTGCGGGCTGTCAGGGCAATAAGTAGGGCAAACTTCCTGTGTGTGCCGGATGCCTCCATGTGCTGCCGTCTCCTCTCCAGCTTGCATCTCACATGCTCAGTGAGTATTGCCCCTCTGCCTCTGCCCCTGGGTGTTCTGCCTGCCCCTGGGTGGGTGGTTATGGTGCCAGCTCCCTGCCAGATGCTGGTGCTAACTGCTCCAGGCAGGGAAGGGGGTAGAATATTTACCTTGCAAGACCTGCCCACCCAGCACAGAGAGGGGGGGGGTGGGCTGGACCACCCTTTACATGCCACCCACTCCCACAGTCACTCCTGTGGATCCACCCCATAAACTGTGTAATTAAATTGCACGGAGGGGGGGGTATTCACAATGCCCCCCCAATAATAACTGCAGTCCTTCCCTGGTCTTTATTAAAAGTCTTAATAGGTAACCCCCCCAGTGAATAAACTGCATCATTACCACCTGTGACATAGAAACAGAGGGGCAAACTGTGCAGGGGCAGATCAGGCGTCTCTGTCCCGATGCCATAGAAACGGATGGCAGAAAAGAACCATTCAGCCCGTTTCTATAGCGACATCACACGCTGCAGCGCTGTACAATATATTAAGTCTGCTCATTTAAAGACTCCAGGTCCTTGGCCTCGTCTTAAATTCAGGAGCCGTATGTCTGTCCCACGCATGTTTAATACCCTCACTGTAATACCCTCTACCACTTCTGCTGGGAGGCTGTTCCACGTATCCACCACCCTCTCAGTAAAGTAAATATGCTTCAAGAAAAGATGTGCAGGATTTGACAGAAGTCATGAATTTATGATGTTTTTTTCTCCGGAATGGCTGCCAAATGCCCACAGAGACCCCCGGGGGGGGTATTAGATTATATTGTATTAGAGGCACAGAGTCTGACGTGGAAAACACTTCTTTCCTAATGAAAAATACATGCCCTTCGTGGCGGTCGGCGTCCGTGTTCGTGGCGGTCGGCGTCCGTGTTCTGGGACGTCAGGCGTGTTCCGGGGGGACATCGGACCCCGAATGGTAATGAGGAGACCCGATTGACGCGATCGCTAATCCGCCTTAATCTTTTTATCCGCCGGCGCGAGGAATCCAACGAGTTTGGGGTAAAAAGTCAGTAAAGCGAAATCGATTCGTATCTACAGACGGCGGATTCATTAACCCTCGGGAGCCGGGATCGCAATGAATTATTGAGGATAGGCAAAAAAATAAATAAATCAGCTTCTGCGTCACCAATAAATTGGGTTTTAGAATTTCTTTATCTTTTTTCCGCCCCTGCCAAAAATGGATTTTTTTTTTTACATACTTTTGATAATGCTCATAATCATCCTTCCTCCCCAAAAAACCTAAATATTTAAAGCCTGTAGATCATTGAGATTATTCTGCATCAATAACATCGCTTTAATTTATTTAAATAAAAAAATGATTGATTGGTCTCTTTCATGCGTCAAAAAACATCTATTTTTTAAAAATTATTTTTTTCCCCTACAAATTTTGAATAAATCCATTAAAAATAATGAATTCTCACCGGGCGCTACACAACGGCAGCGGGGAGGAAATATTCAGCAGCCTCACCTCTCCACCAGTACTTAATGCGCATTCTTTAAAGGGTTAATTCTTTAAAAGCTCCCAGCCTCCTCCACAGCCTGACAATTCTTACTGCTGGAAGGGAGGGCTTTTCGTGCATGCGCACAGGTGGTCTCATTAGACCCCCCCCCCAAAAGTGATGTTTGCCAAGCCAGTACTGGAGCTGATGGGGGGGGGGGGCATGTATGTCCTGTTGTGGGTGGGGGGGGTGCTGTCAAAGGGACAAATTCCTATGGGGTATTCTGCAAGGGGGGCACTAAATTTAAAGGGTCCATTAAAGTCCGTATGATGCCTGGAGACCCCCTTTAAACAATGAAAACGAGTTCTTTACATAGTTACTCATCTTGAAAACGGTTGGCATCGATACAGTAATTACCCCCCACCCCCCCCATCCTGACGGGAGATCCGCGATGTTCCTGCACAAGAAGCAATTCGCTCAGCCGGAGATCGTTTGTCATTTGGGAAGCGTTTTCTCTCGTTAACGTATATATCGAGGCCAGCAGCCTCCTCTGCCAGCGCCTCTCGCCCCGTACATGCGCGAGCCAGATCACTTAGCGGTGCCAGGCGTCCCTCCGGCAGCGGACACCGCGCAGCGAGGGGAACCACGCAGAACGGGGGTGGCGTAAATTTATAACCCATTGTACAGCACTACGGAATATGATGGCGCTACATAAAATAATAGCAGCAGCCAACGGTGATCCGAGGGACCTTCAGCTCGCGGCTCTGCGCAGATTTTAGATCTCGTCTCTTTGGAACAAACGCAGACGGCGCCAAATAACCGACTGATTTCGCCCATTCTACACTATACATGGTCTGGTGTTCGGGGCGACGCGGGGTCGTTATAAAGAAGGACAATAGCCTAGCGTCTGCCCCATCACCACCATCACACCTTCATCATGGCCTGCATGACACACGCGTGTTCCCCGCGCTGTGATCTTTGATGGGGGTGAGAAGGTGAGAGCTGCATCCGGACTCCGAGCCGATCATCCAGCGACGTAATTACGGCTACAAAGGAACTTCTTCCAAAGCCTCCCGCAGCTGATCAGCCCCTCTCCCCGCTCTTCTCCCTCCTCTCCCCTCCTCTCCCCGCTCTTCTCCCTCCTCTCCCCTCCTCTCCTACCCCCCTCCTCTCTCCCCCCCTCGCTCTCCTACCCCCCCCCCTCGCTGCATTTTGCTGATCCAGGGCTTTTTCCTCGCAGTTCTTGCCATTTAAATAGAAAAACTGAAATAAACGACCGAGTCGGAACTCGCAGAAAGAGACCGAATCACAGAAACAGCCGGGCTGCGGCGTAGGAAGGGTTAATAGCTCGATCCTGGGGGCCCCAAGTTAGAGCCACTCATACTAACTATCGTTTTCAACTTTTTATTTACAAGACACTCAAGGATCCAGTAAGGGTCACTACTGACATTGGAAGAACATACGTGTGACATCACTGGCCGCTGAAACACACGGACCGCTGGCGGGTAGCCATCATAATACCGGACTGGGGGTCCGTACCGGGCACATCCCACCACGGCCCTCCGACTCATTACTCAATCTCTGAAGATCTGTCGTTTGGGCTGCCCGGTCCAGCCAAGAGCCTCCCTACCATCTCTACCAGGGAATCCATTCAGTTAGCAAAACCATAAAACCTGCCCACAGATCGGCCCCATCCGGCCCCCCTCTAGTCGCCCGTCTCTCCTGCTGTAAAGACTCAAACCTTAATCAGTCGTTGATCTCGTCGTAGATTCAGGAGCTGTCACTTTATTACCCTATACCACTGCTGCTGGGAGGCTGATCCACTTATCTACCAAATGTAAAATGTAAGCGCAGCGGAGACGTCACAGAAACAGAAAATAAAATTGGGTTGACTTCTCTGCACTTAACGGACTTGGACCCCCGTGGCGCATGTTAGTTGAAATATTCCCTGTCCTGCCATATCGGCTCAGTGGATATCAGTGCATTTTATTTCTATCTATACCATACATTCTGCTGTAAAGTCCCCCCTCCGCGGCACTCGTCTGGCCCCCCGGACTGATAATGAATGTGGCCGGCGTCTGATCCCCCGGGGTCGCTTCGCACGCACGATGTCCCCTTTCTCCCAGCAGATGAAAGGCCTGTCTGGCAGCGTCCCTCCGAGTCACATCTCTCCGCGTCACCGGCCTTTTATCATTCAAGCCGCAACGAGACAGAAGCCACGGCGGTCACCAACTCATCGAGATCAGAGCGTGCGACAGAATCAGCCGCGGGGGCAGCGTGCGTGCGCGGAGTGGGGCAGCTTCTGCATGCGCAGCTCCCCGGACCCCGGCACAAGCAGAAGCTTTTAAACGCAGACTCTGCATTTAGTCTCAGCCTCCGGCGACGCGAGGGAGAGGCGGCCATCGGGACTCAATTTAAGTCTCCGCCAGCGACTCCTTTTACAGCGCGCCACATCTGGCTCCTCTACGAACGGAGACAAAACCACCGAGCAAAAAAAAAAAATAAAAAAAAAATCTTACGTTTAAAACGGGGGGAAGAAATTGGAATCAAAAATATATATTCTGTTATGGAACGATTTATTTTATTTATTTCTACAAAAGAAAAATGAAAAAAAAAAATAAAAATATATATTCTGTTATGTAATAAATAAATAAAAATAATAAAAAAATTCCAATAAATGTTGGTTTCTGTGTCAATTGGAGCGCGGCATTCGCAGCTCGATAAACCGATCAATAAACTTTCATTAAGACTCAAAACTGAGAAATGTTCCGAAATCCCTTATATCATTTGTCTTATTTAATAAGCCAGATATGAAGGGAAATATTTCTTCTCCAATCTCTGGTGACCTCGGCTAATTTAAAATGGCTAGAAAAACTTTTTTTAACCCAAATAATATTGCTGCAGGGCTTTTTTTTTTTTTTTTTTTATTTTTTTACATAAAAAATTGAGATTCTAGGAAAAAAAATAATAATTTTTTTTTAATATACTTATTATATATTAATATATATATATTATATAATAATAAATCACCAAACTGAAATTGAGAAAATTTTACTTTTTTTTGGGATATTTTTTTTGCCCCTTGTAAAAATAATAAATTATCAAATTTTTTTAAATCTTTTTAAATTTATAAAAATGATGCCGAATGCCTCCGTTGATCTGAATTTGCCCCTGTCCTGGGTATTTAAAATCACCGCTTACATTTTTTATAAATAAAACAAAATTTAATAACATTTTTATTAGGTTTTTTGATCGCAGGTTAGAAAAGCAAAGTTTCTAAATTTAGATGCCTGAGTCATGTGGCGAAAACTCCGTGGTTTATAAGTAAAGGGGGGCGCCCTTCGCGCCGATCGTGATTAAAAGGTGAAGACGTCGGGCAATTACGATGCCTGAAGGGTGTAAAACACACAATAAAGAGGCGTTTTGCGGCTGAATGATCTGTAAACAGCCCCCGCGGCGCGTCCGACAGTCCCGCCATCCCTCATTCATCTCTCAGTTGCGGTTAACGAGTTGCCGAGCGGCACTCGACTGAAGTCATTCCGGCATTTTGCCGACGCGCATGGATCACCGAGCCCCCCCCCGAAAGGCACCTTATTCACAGCCGGGGCCACAAATAAAATGGCATATCGATCGCAGAAAGAACAAGAAGATCGTACTGCGGCCCCCAGGGGCCTTTTTGGACTTTTCTAGGAAGCAGCATAGGGCCACCTTTAACCCTTTTGGGTACTTAAACAAAATAAAGCATCGGTGGGTTTTACTTAGTAGAGAGGAAGAGGATCCAGCTGCCCAAGGATAGCCAGAAACGGGATATGGCGATGAAAATGATCCAAAAACGGTTAAAATTAGCACAAAAAAAAAAAAAAAATTACATTGAGATAGAGATACTCTGATACATTTTGCCGGCTCCCATTTAAATGCCCATAGGCATCAGGCAGGGGTATTCAGGGCCTGCTTTATTCTGATTATCCCCAATCACCTTCCTGCATTAACTAGCGAGTGATGACATCATAAAGCAGTCGGCTTCCTATCGACATCAGACATTCATCCTTTCGCCCCAGCCGCAGAGTCGGTAAGAAGCCGGATGCTCGGCGTCTCAGGGTAACTTTCATTTACCCCCCGTGACATCCGGCGTTTTGTTACCGAAGATTTCTAAATATAAAGCTCCCCGGCGCTGAAAGCAAACAGGGCACCTTGGCACAGATCGCACGCGGCCCCCGCGGACGGGAACATCTCTGGGAGACACAGAACGGAACAAACGACATTCATTATTATCTATTATTGAGAAATTAACTAAAAGTTCTTATCTGATGTCAAAGGTTTCTATTATTTTATTTTAACCCCTCGCGGGTACGCGTGTGGATTGAAGACCTGGACTTGATACATTTTAACCATTTGGGAATCAGGAGGTTTTTAGCCACCAGTGACTTTTATGTCATTATTGCGGGGTATTTGTGTAACCAAGCGGGGTAATTAGAATAATGGGGTTTAATTTATAAAGCCGTTTCCTGCTGTTTCTATACACATTATTGGGGCTTTTAGGGCAGTAGAACCCTGCGATCCCCTCATACCCAGCAAACACTCTGACCTCCTAGAAAAGAGGGGCATCAGGGGAGGAAAGAGGGGCAAGAGGGGAAGAAGGGCATCAGGGGGGAGAGAGGAAGTGGACGAAGTAAATATGGACATATGGGGGTAATCGGCAGAGGTTGGATTAGAGGGCAGCGGGGGGGCAGTAATTAGCCTTGCAGTTCCTTTGGACTCGCCGCTTGTAATGGATTCTAGGAGGGGGCAGCAAAGCGAGAATCCATTGATTGCTCTTCTGCCCCCCCCAGGGAGACCTCGATAAAACATCTGACTCGGCTCCGGCTTATAGAGAGACGAGAGCTTTGTTCTAAATTGATTTCTGTACTCGCTATTAGTACAGCCTGTCCGGGCGACGGAGAACCAGTTAGCAAGAATCGCCCGTGGGCCGATCGGTGATAAAGGGGCTAATGATACCCCACCTGGGCCTGCGCGGAGCTCCCCTCACCTTCTCCACTGATCGAGGGTACCTAGACGGGCAACCCCAAGATACAAAACGACAAGCAAGGAATTTGCTTGTTTGACAAAATTCTATTTATTTATGAGGGTGGCTCTGTAAACCCCCCCCCCGCCCCCGAGTCACCATCACTCTCCGAGGGTATAAGCGGGGGCCGCGCAGGTCAAATGATTTCATCTCTGCTCCGACCGGTCGCAATCTGGCAGAGGAATTCGCATCTAAATGGATCGGAGGACAGATCTCCCGGGGTCAAAATAATTGGCCGGCTTGTGTTTTGTTACAGCACGGAGTCACGGCCTTTCCTTCGATCGCGGGGAGCGCTGTTAGGGCCATCGAATAAAAGACTGGGGGCGCAGAGCCGCATCTCACAGATAAATCACTGAAAAATTATTAAAAAAACAAGAAAAAAAGGCAGCAGGTTATAGATATTACGGGATGCCGCTACTTGATAATGCCTGGAACCTATAGGGTTAAAATGTTAAGCTTTCTGCTTTTAGAGTTCTCAAAACATCTACAGAAAAAATGAAAAAAATCCAAAACATTTAAAGGAATTCCTGAATTCACAGGAAAAATATAAAAATATTTTAAGTTTTTACTTATTTATATTATTAACCTAACTGTTTCTTTAACTTTTTCTGACTCTGCGTAGAGACGGTTAAATGGCCCCCCGTCGCCCCCGACCGCCCTATTAGTTCTTCTCTTTATGCTTCTGTCAAAAAGATTTTCTTTTAAACTGAAATCGCTGATAAAAAGTAACAGAAGGCGAGACTTTTATACCAAATCCTGCGGCAGAAACGTATAATTTGACGACAGATTGAAACATCGAACCGATCTTTTTCTCCCCGTTCTCCGTCGCGCTCGGATTCCGTGGTCGACGCAACACCAAGTCCTATTATGTCTTTTAAAAATGATTGCATCTGCGATGCCTCTTCAACTGGGCGGCTATTCCAGACACCAACCACCACATACAAAAAACGAAAAAAACTTTTTAACCCTTCGAGACCCCAGATGTTTTAGACCGTGGGCCCCGAGTCCGTATTCACAACGCCATAAAGCATTCCCTTTATGATGAATTATAGGGTATTGTACATGTGTGGCCCCTGCATCGCTCTGGTGCACGGCCACCAACGGGTTAATGCCGAGTTGCATAGTTACAACGTTACCTCATATACATGTATTTTGGGGACAAATCAAATTAACCAATCAACCTCCCTTTGGATAGGGATTTCAGCACCAAGGAGAGCGGCTCAGGGGCCCCTCATACAGGAACTAGGAAAAAGAGAGCGGAGAATGCGAAGCGACGGAGCGCCTGGGTCCGAGTTATGAAACCTGACGTTAGATGAGATTGCGTTCCCGACGCGTCCCACAACGCGTCCCACAAAAGACCCCCTGACTCTCCAGGAAATGTGGGGGGGGGGGG
>VKOC01000005.1:46227287-46239554 GCA_009364415.1 Spea multiplicata
GCCCTGTGCGGTCGCACAGGTCGCACACCCCAAAGGCCGGCCCTGAATAGCCTCCTTATTTTCAACCACATATCTCCAAAACTAGATAAAAATAAATTAAATACATTTACAAATTCTAACTACTCAATACCCTAAGTAGGGTAAAATTCCTCTACTTATTTGCCACCTCTTGGTAAAGCAGCGATATTACGCCTATATTCTAAATTCCGCACCCAAATCTCTGCCCTCTGGCTCGTCGGGAAATATGATTTCGAGAGACTTTTCAGTTTTCAGCTTTCATCTTAGAGAAAGCTAGTGTAACGGGCGCATTTATATTAAAAAAAAGGCAATTCCTAATGGCCCAGTATTATTAATATTAGACTTCGATTTATTTTATTTTTTTTTATTTATAATTTTTTAATTTTCACGGCCGCTGGTGCCAAATCAAGCTGAGTATATGAATATTGATGTCCCGATTTACTTCATTTTTCTGCTATAAATATAAATACATTTTCTGACCGCTTTGATTGGGTTTATTTATGTGAGTAAACGTCGGTAACCTCCATTTTATAGATAAGCAATTTTTTATTTATTTTTATTTATTTTTTATTTTTTTTCTATTTGGCCACCCCAGCCGGAGAGCCCATCGCCCTGCTTGATTCCTCCTCGCCGGCAACAGATAACATTCTCAATGTGTTTGAACCGGCAGATTTCTGCTTTTGTAAGCACTTACTCCTATATTATTTCTTTGGCGTTAATAAAATTACGCTCTGGCCTATTACGCTTTTCCATTAAGGACGCAGAAAAGCAATTTGTTTGCGTGGCAGCTGCCATGCCCGATATCCCGGTACTCAGAGAACCGGCAGATTGTAATGGAGACGGGAAGAAGTCTGCAATGCTCAGGCTGAACGTGATTCTAATTCCAATAAATATATGTCCTGCTAATTTCATTTATTTATTTTTTATTTTTTATTTTAGGATGAAAAAAATCAAATGATGACAACAAATGTGTGGTTGAAACAGGTAATGCAACTCATGGTGGAATATATACTCTAAACATTTTTTATTGAGTATATATTGTATTATTTATTTATTTTTTAATTTATTTTTTTTATTTTTATGTATTTTTATTTTATTTTTTATTTAATTTTATTATTTTTTTTTTATTATATTCAACAAAATGGTCAGGATTTTTAACAATTTAATAAGCCTCAGTATTTCATTTCAATCTAATGTTTTCTGCACAACCACTTGTGTGTCATAAAACCCCTACCTCAGCTGAACGGCTGCTCCCAGCATCCACTACAATTTCCATAACCAATTCAATTTTTTTTTTTACTAGTAATCCCAGGTTTTACACCCTAGAGTCTTATAGATTGATCATGTTTCTAACCGCCTTCATTATATGAAAATGTTTTCATTTTTATGAATGTGTGCTTTACCAAATATCTGCAAAAAAATAAAATAAAAATAAACATAACACCAAATATAGTCATTTATTGCTTAAAAATGATTTTTAAAAATACCCATTATTCTAGTACTCATTTTTTTAAGAAATAGAAAATAATATTTAATGAATTTGTTAATTTCATTTTTTAATGGTCCAATTTTCTTTTTAAATCATCCCAGTTCAGTTCACGGGGCTTTACTTTAATTCCAAGTATTACATCGCGTATCCAAAGTGATATCTAAATTGATGTCATATCCGTGGGATAATTAGCTCTGAAGCCTGACAGCTTCTGACGGCGCGTTTCGCAAGCGATGGGAAGATAATAACATCTTGTAACATTTAGCGGACAGACAATACGCTGCGTGGCTCTAAAATGTCTAAAATCGGAACGGCGCTGCTTGTTCAGCAAAACATTAATAAAAGGCTGTGATCCGAAATCAGCTCGACGTCCGGGGGCTTTCCATTTTGGTTACTTTCTATTTCTATTTTAATGGCGCTTAGGAAAAATAAATACATTAAAAAAAAAAAATCAATAATAAATGGCATTTATTGTATTCTTTGATTCTTTACAGGCCAACAACAGGTTAATTTAGAGTTCACTGAATTAATATATTGCAAAAAAAAAAAAAATGATGTTCATCTTCCAAATATAGTAATGAGGTTTATGGCCTAGTTCTAGATATTTGTCGGGGGTTCTATTAATATTAATTCTCACGCCGCGTGATTGTTATTTGCGGAAATGTGGCTAAATAAATTTAGATGAGTATAATGTTCTTTTCCTTAATATATTAGGTTATTTTCACGTGTGGAAAGAACATGCGTAGTAAGTAACCACGATAAGAATGTTTGGGGTCATATTACGCATATTAACCGTTAATAATCAAGTAATACCACATGTTTTGTAACGCTGTACCGGAAATTTTTAAAGGCGAGGAGTTAAAAGAGGATACGGAAGAGTTAAGATGGGGGGGCAGTAGGAATTATGGGAATAGTAGTTAATTAGGAACTTCCTGTTCCAGTGGAGACCGCTGGGGTCCGTATCCAATCAGGACAAAGCAAATGGCGCTTTTTTATTCTCGCTCTAAAGGAAGTACGCCAATAGGGATGAAAGCCCCATGGAGCACACGTGCTGATGAGGCGGCCTGTTACCGTGGGGCATCATGGGAAAAAAAGAGAGACAGCATGCTGACAGCTGATCTATCGCGATCTATCACGATCTATTGTGATCTATCATGAGATCGGCTGCCTGCTTGCTGGAAAAAAAATTATCCCTGCTAACATGCAGGGATCAGTGATTGGGATGCAATAAAAAGAAAACAATAAAAAGGTGGTCTCTTGTGGACCCCCAACCCCCAGGGATGCCTAGGCAAGAGGGGAATTTGCCATTATTCCCCCTTTAGTGTGACTAATAACGCTTTTTTTTTTTGCATGCTGTGCATTCTAGCGGGGCGTGAAAATTATTCTATTTCCGTACAAAAGTAAAAGTGGAAAATTTTTATTTACCCACAAATATAGATTAATCATTCGGAGACGGATAAATCAGTGACCTGGCCCCCTGTATAATGTATAGATAAATCAGAGATCGTCCCCCTGTATAATGTATAGATAAATCAGTGACCTGGCCCTGTATAATGTTAATAGATAATCAGTGACCTGGCCCCTGTATAATGTATAGATAATCAAGATCCGTCCCTGTTATGTATATGATATAAATCAGATGACCTGGCCTGTTTTATGTAGTAGTTCAATCATGTGAGCGGCACCCCTTTATAATATATAGACATTCAGTTGACCAGCCCCTGTAATATGTATGGTAAATCATGCGGCCCCTGTATGATGTAGAGATAAATCAGTGACCGGCCCTGGTATAATGTATAGATAAATCAGTGACTCTAGACACACCACTTAATAGTGGATGTATAGTTAATCTGCCGGCCCCTGTTAATGTATAGTTAAATCAGTGACGCCCCTGTCATAATGTATAGATAAATCAGTGACCGGCCCCCGTATATAATGTATAGATTCAGTGCGGACCCCCTGTATAATGTATAGATACAATCAGTGACCGGCCCCTGTAATGTAATAGTTAATAGTGACGCCCATCGTAATATTTAGATAAATAGGACCACGACCCCCTGTATAATGTATAGAAAATCAGCGAAGCCGGCCGCTGTAATAAATGTTAATAGATCAAATCAGTGACCGACCCCTGTATAATGTATAGATAAATCAGGTGACGACCCCTGTATAATGTATAGAAAATAAGTGACCGGCCCCTGTATAATGTATAGGATAAATCAGTTGACCCGGCCCTGTATAAGTATAGAGTTAGATCATTGAGCCCCCGGCCCTGTATAATGTTATGATAAAATCAGTGACGCGGCCTCCCTGTATAATGTATAAGATAATCAGTGACCGGCCCCTGTTAATGTATAGTTAAAATTCAGTACCGCACGTCCCCCACACATCAAGTAGTTAAATAAATCAGTGCGACACGAAACCCCTGTAATATGTATGATAATCAGCGAAAGCCGGCCCCTGTTAATGTAATAGATAAAATAAGTGACGACCCCCTGTATGAATGTATAGATAAATTCAGTGACCGACCCCCTGTATTAATGTTAGATAAATCAGTGACGGCCCTCTGTATAATGTATAAGAATAAAATTCAGTGACACGGCCCCCTTACTAATGTATAGTTGAATGATTGAGCGGCCCTGTATAATGCTTAGATTAAATCAAGTGACCGCCCCTGTATAATGACTAGATAAATCAAGGTGAAACCGGCCCCCTGTATAATGTATAGATAAAAGTCAGTGGAACAGGCCCCCGTCATATGTATAGTTAGATCATTGAGCGGCCCCCTTATAGATGTATAGATATCAGTGAACCGGCCCCCTGTATATGTATAATAACATGCAGTGACCGGCCCCTGTATAATGTATAGAAAAATCAGTGACCGGCCCCTGTATAATGTATAGATAAATCAGAGAGAAAAGTTTAAAGAAACCTCCCCAATACCCCGTATGTCCAGATAAAGCCTTTTTGGAAGCGCTGTGGGGGTCTTCACTGGACGAACGTCTCCCCAACTTTGCGATTTGACTGTAAATCTCGCCTCTTTATGTTTTTTTCTTTTTTTTTCCCCTCTCCAAGGAATGGAACGATTACAAATTACGCTGGAACCCGGCAGATTACGACAACGTCACTTCCATACGCGTTCCCTCCGAGATGATCTGGATCCCGGATATCGTCCTTTATAATAAGTGAGTACCTTTTGGGGATATTTCTTCTTTTTTCCCCATAGAAATGCGTGGGATTTAGATACTGGTGAGCGAGGACGTGGAAGCGTTCGCTTCTCCTTTTCTCGCTGTGAGGCCAAATTAGAAAAATAACTTAAAAACTATATAAAAACTAGACATTTTTTAAACACCGAAATCGTGGTAGTTTAATGAAATATTCTCTCATAAAACAAGTTTATATAAAATTAAAAAAAATCTCCCAAAAATCAATTTATTTTTTGCAAATGAGAATTTCCGCTCAGACTACTCAAAACTACGAGGTCACCTTTTATACTTTTGCTGTTGCTCGTGTAAGGTATGCAAGGAAAGGATATTATCTGGAAAAAAATTAATGTGGAACACGGTTAGAATTTTTTAAAAATACTTTTATTTTCTTGTGAGAGAACCGGAACGCATTCATCAAATAAAATCCGCCATAGCGATTTAGTCCTTTAATGAGTCGCGATCACAAAGAATAGTCTGGAGGTCTGTCAATGCCTTTCGGCCCCCACACTTTGCATAACAAAGCAATTATCTCGCTGTATTGGAGCGCCACGGGGCCAGAATACTCAATCACTTACAACGAAGGATTTTTACTTATTTATGTCATTTTTTTGTGAGCCTTTTTTCTTGGTGAAAACGAATAATATAATAATATTTATTGGCCGACGGGAGATTAAAGTCGTTAAAAAAACAGGTGGGAATGAGGCGCCTTTCGCCTGTCTTTCTCATGAATCAAAGTATGATATTGCGGTTTGGGGTAGAATTATTTTTTGATGGTAGGATTCTATCAGGATTTGGGTAGTTTGGGGTTCTCTGTCATTGAGGTAGAACAGAGACCTGCGATTGTCAAAGACTTTCAAGGTAGGGTCTTGCGTTTGGACACAGAGGTCTTCAGTTGGAGGCCTCGCCGTGGAATTCGTTATTTTAACGTTCAGTCGATACTTGAGGGCTGGTGACGGTAGAAGACATGTTGGGACAGGAGGAGAAGAAGAGGGTCCTGCTATCTGGAGCTTACAACGAGAGGGTGAGGAGGAGTTGATTGTAGCGAGGATGATGTGGAGAAGTCAGTGGCCGGGGATCTTGAAGGTGGGGAGATGGTTTCTTCAGGATGCAGGTTGAGGGTATTAGGAGGACTGATCTCTGTAGGCTTCTCTGAACAGGTGGGGTTTTAGTGAATAGGTAGGGGAGAGTCTGAAGGAACGAGGTAGGGAATTCCAGAGACTACGTGGAACGCAAGTAAGATCCGTGAGACATGAGTGGGAAGGAGTGATGGAGGGAGATGCAAGTGGTGGGCAGAGTAAAGAGGGTGGTCAGGAGAGTATGTGTAGAGAAGAGCAGAGGTATGGGGGGGGAAAGGCGGTGGAGGGACTGGCACAGTGGGGCAATGGATGGTCGAGGTGGTGAAGGGCAACTAAAGGGACCCTTAACTACTTATAAAGTAGAACAAAATGAACTGAATTCTGGACGGGGGGTAGGTAGGATGACACAGACTAGACAGCAGATGGAGGAAGAGTAGAAAAGCTGGGGGCTTGGAAGTGGCTACCATGTGACCCCCTTAAGATGTCATCTCTGCAAGTACGTAGTCTCCAGTCTAGTGCATAATATGTTACGATATCAGCCCGAAACCTGTTATTTTCCTGATTGAAGTTGAGGTGAATCTCATCACAACAGAAGAACAAAATCCATCTAATAAACCACCGATTCAGGAAAAGCTGGCCTTTTATAACAAGAAAACACTCATAAAACCTGTTAAGAGCGCTGCAGAGAATAACATTAAAATCAATAAAAGAAAACTATTTCTTTGAAACTTGTAAAAGTGTAGTCGAATTTAGATTCTTATTATGATTTTGGGGAAAAATTTGTTAAAAAAAAAAATAGCAATTTTGAATTTTATAGACAATATGTAGTATTTTACCATCTTCTCATCTTGATGGCATTTAAAAGGATTAATGACATCGAGGTCATTCTGAAGCAGTAGACACTACTTTCTGTTGGTGAATGAGAGACTTATTGAACAATACAACTTCATAGCTACAGACTGTCTCGAGTTTTCAGAAATGTTTTTGTTCTAAATAAATAATTTCATTGTTTTTCTCCCTTATAGTGCGGACGGAGAGTTCGCGATCACTCACATGACTAAAGCGCATCTATTTTATAACGGGAAAGTCCAGTGGGTCCCACCGGCTATCTACAAAAGTTCCTGCAGCATCGACGTGACCTTCTTTCCTTTCGACCAGCAGAACTGCAAGATGAAATTTGGTTCTTGGACCTACGACAAAGCCAACATCGACCTGGAGAGCATGGAACGCAACGTGGACTTGAAGGACTATTGGGAAAGTGGGGAGTGGGCCATCGTCAACGCTGTGGGAACGTACAACTCTAAAAAGTATGACTGCTGTACTGAGATATACCCCGACATCACGTATTATTTCATCATTCGGAGGCTACCTCTGTTCTACACAATTAATTTAATCATTCCGTGTCTGTTAATCTCCTGCCTTACTGTGCTCGTGTTCTATCTTCCGTCGGATTGCGGAGAGAAGATTACGCTCTGTATCTCCGTGCTCTTATCTCTCACGGTCTTCCTTCTTCTGATTACGGAGATCATACCATCTACCTCTCTGGTAATTCCGTTAATTGGGGAGTACCTCCTCTTCACTATGATCTTTGTCACTCTGTCCATCGTTATAACAGTTTTCGTGCTCAACGTCCACCATCGGTCTCCCAGCACCCACAAGATGCCCCTCTGGGTGCGTTCTATCTTCTTGGATTACATACCTAGATGGCTTTTCATGAAGCGCCCACCAGCCCCAGTGGAGGAAGTTATAAGCCAATACGACACACCAGAACTTAAGCTCAGTACTTCCAAATACTGGATGGAGACTGACGTGGACGAAAAGTGGGGGGACCCTGAAGCTGAGATTCGTCCTTCCCACGTACGACATGTGTCCTCTCATGGTCATGGCCTTCAGTATCGTTATGACTATAACCACCAAAGTGCTGGTGGACAGAGTCAGACCCCTCGTCAGGACATTGAACCAAATTTCTTGTTATCCCCGAGCATAATGAAAGCTTTGGAGGGGGTCCACTATATCGCTGACCATTTACGAGCTGAAGACGCTGACTTCTCTGTAAGTATCTTTGTCCCACTTGTATACAACATTATTATATGTTCTTATAGCCATCTTTCCATGATAAACAGGTCATTGTATATGGCAGTCAAGACCTGTTACTGTTGGCAAACCCCTAATGTTAACAAGATATTGTTTGTCAACCCTGAGGAAGGCCATTTGTGGCCAAAACGTTGGCTTAATAACCACTTTGTCTCTGTTTTGACTCAAGTATGTTCTTGTGTTGAGGATATTGTAGCAAATCCACAGACAGGTTCACACCAGCCCAGAACAACTTCTTACGGGCAAGGGACACAAAGCCTCCGTCTACAACGTCAGTAGTGGGCCAACATCCGAGAACGATCACCCAGTTTTATGTTGTTACAAAAGCACCTGGTAACCTTGCACCGAACGAAGTAATATGGCTGTTTTCTGCAGTGAAATGGCTATAAAATGATGTAATATAATAGGACGTTGAGAAAAAGTTGAAGAAATATATTTCATTTCTGACACTTGATTGTTTAAACAGAAATAAAACGGCAGACTAGATGGACGGGGCGGTTCTTATCCGCCACTAAATTCTACGGTTCTCTCTATGTTTATTGCTGAATTGTAAAGAAATTAATGTTGAGAGTTGAGAATAACTTGTCTCTGCCTTTGATGGCCCTTGCCCCCTTCCAACATACACTCTGGCACACATTTGTAAACATACTCACACAACTCATGCTTACTAACACACACATACACAATCCTTCTAACACACACCCCATCTCACCCCACTTACACACACATGCTCACACACAAACACCTACACATCCATGCTCTCTCTCTCACACACACACACACACACACAATTACATATCCATGCTCACACACACAAATACACACCCATGCCCATACACACACAATTACACACACATGCCCACACACACAATTACACAGCCACACACACACACACACACAATTACATATCCATGCTCACACACACAAATACACACCCATGCCCACACACACACAATTACACACACATGCTCACATTCATGCAAAGAAACAACCCCCACCCCCGCTTACCGCTCAGCGCTCCTGCAGCTTCTCTCCGGCTGCTCGCACATTGTGACGTAACGTGATATTTTTGCTATTATGATAAATTTATTATCATCTTAAGTGGAAAACACTATACATGTTACCAATATGCCAAATACGTCATGTTATTTTGTATGTTTGTAGGTGAAAGAAGACTGGAAGTACGTCGCGATGGTGATCGACAGAATATTCCTCTGGATGTTTATCATTGTCTGCTTGTTGGGGACAATCGGACTGTTTCTACCTCCTTTCATGGCCGGAATGATCTAGGATCTTATTTATTTTGCATATTTATGGCGAGTTTTCTGGAAACAACCATATTTTATTTTTAACTGCCTCAATGTTTCCGGTTGAAAGACGTTGACCCAACACGGGTTGTACTTGGATTCCATGGACCTGCCGAGACCAATGTATCCGAATCCAGGCATCTGTCACAAATGGAGGACATCTTATAGAGAAATGACGCTCATGAATAAAGTAAATGAGATCATTGATTCAATATGGTATCCTGTTTTATTATGATGTCATTTTAAGAGGATATTTTTCTGGGTATTAAGAGGATATTTATGATACTTTAGATGTTTAAATCAACCACTACGTTTACATACATTTAAAAGGAAATTATAGATACAAATTATGGATTCTCAAAAAAATAGCCCTCATTGGGCTCACTCCGGCCTGAGGTTCTAGATCCCTATGGACATTTCTACCAGCTGAGCGATATATATGTAAAAATATAATAAATTATATAAATACATTTATATACGCATATGTTAGGAATGGGGGCCATGTCTAACTCGGTTCACAGCCTTAATTACATTATGGTTTCCATAATGTTCATTGTTTATGCAAAAAAGTCCCATAGAAATTATATCGTATGGGGAAAAAAATTGAAAAAAAAAATTCTTTAAAAAAGGATAAATCTAAACAAAAGTTTTGAAAAATAGGTACATAATAAAGCTTGACACGTGACATATTCTTGTTTTCGCCATGTTTAAACTTCGAAGCCGGTTTTGGAGTTTTTTTGTTTTTTTTTAGCCTTTTTGTCATCTATACGATACTCCTGTCTTATGGGAACCTCCTACGCGGGAGGGTAACTCCGTAAACTAAAAGCTTGGTAAAAGCTAGAAGCACCATTTTAATCTAAATTGCTAGTTTTATAATGCAGGCTATTAAAGTTGATTATTAGATTCTGAAATGGATCCGCCAGATGGCAAATTATTTGTGCTGATGTCTCCAGCCATTTGGACGCCGACAGATTTGAACGCTAAACTACTGATTTAAGATGAAACTGATTGCAATAGACAACCAAACAAGACAGAATATTCCAACGTTTACAGGGGCAATAATTGTTACAGGGTCACCGTACCCAAGGCTGGGTACCCCTGTTTGAGGGCTGAGGAATCGCCAGTCAGTCCCTCATACGGATAGCACTCAGCTATCCACGGATCAGCCAGACCACCATTCACAGTAAACCAAGAAGAACTCTTTATTACAAACACACAGAATTTATATATAATCTCAATGCAATGTGTACCGAACCCAACCCCCAATCCCATCAACCACATCCCATCACAAATCCCATCAGTATACAGGGGATGTATCAGGTGAGGGGATTAAGGGATACAATGGGTTCCCCCACCTGTGTTATCCCCCCTGTAGTGCGGGGGCCGGCGGGGCAGACAGGGCTGTGTTGCTGATTAAGAGCCCCAGCCAGATTATAGGATCCTCGTCTCTTTGAAGGCCAGAGCTGAATCCACATCAGTCTCTGGGCCGAAAACACAATAAACACACAACATAAAATATTACCGGGTCACGGGATACAGAACCGGACACAAAAGCGCTCCGTGACCCGGCTAAACTTCACACGGACATATGAGCCAGCTAGCCTGGCCCTGTCACAAAATAATATCAATGTGGCTTCCTTCTATGTAATCAAGTGTCCTGGTAGCCGCCCAGCTCCAATTGTCCATCTACATTAAAAGGTCAAAGGTCCTTTTGCAGGTTCAGAATTACATCTCACTGGGCTCTTAGGACATAAATCTATTGCACTTTGGACGCAGACTGGGTATCGGGACACACTGGGCAACCATAAAAACAGGCCCTTATCTACTCAACAGGCGGCTGCGGACTTAAAGGGCCAAGGCGCCTCGACATCGCCAGTCGGCCGCTGTGACATTCTCCCCTCTTCGCTTCTGCGACAAAAATATAGAATTTAATATAAATTTTGGGGTATAATCACCCCATTTTGTCGCTGAATACACCGTTGTGCTTTCTATTGGATTAAGACGCACTAACACGCCATTTGAACGAAGGGGCAAGATTAACCTAAAAGATCATAAACCAAAGCGAACTTTCAATAAAACCTATAAGCAAAATTCATAGAGGGTCGTGTAGATTTCTCGGCTGCAGGAAAGAAAAAGGGGCATACTATATAGTAACATCATTTTTTCAAATTATTGTGATATTTTACCTGAAAATTTAAAAAAAAGTGAATATTGGAATCAAAATGAGTTATGCTGAAATCCAGAATAGCAAACTATTTATGTTCGGGGGAAAAATAGTTGTGAATTTACAGAACGTAATTAAAATTGTGTTAATGAGATTAGACCTCATTAATTGGGTATTTCTGTCACCTTCAATGCAATTCTCCCCCGTTTCTATTCCTTACACTGAGATCATTGACTGACATCTAGTGGGCAAATCCAAGAACAAATACAAAATTCAGAAAACACGAAAATAAAAATATTTTCACAGCAGCTCAATCTTTGTCCTACATGGTAGCCATTATCAAGTGGCTAGTGAAGGGTTAATATTTTAAAATAGATTTCCCATTATTTTTATTCTGGTATCAATAAAATATATTTGGAAAAAAATATATATATATATATAGCTTATTGATAGATACGCACTAGTCAAAACTGGGGGGGGGGGCACGAAAACTTCCACCGCTAAATTATGCCACGAAAAACTAAAATAAATATATATAAATAAGATGTCAAACTACAGTATGCAATGATCCCTTTTTTATTGAATTAACATAATAATTAAAAATCAAGCTTTCAAGAGTTTTCTCTCTTCCTGGGGTATTTCTTCAGACCCGAGAAAAAGCATTTCTTTATCGTTTACAAATAAATGCAGGGACGGCGTTTCAGGCTCCCGCGCTGCCTGCTTGTTGTGAGCAGAGCTGTAGCCGGCTCCTTTTGCTCCCGAGGCAAAGGAATATTGTGCCCCTCAGCTATTTTTGTTTACAGAGGTTATTTTATTGACACTACCCTTACATACCTGCTCATAAACACACAGATACTTATACACTGCCTTTACACACGCCTGCCCATACACACACACATATACACATACACTG
>VKOC01000005.1:46294111-46307445 GCA_009364415.1 Spea multiplicata
ATAAGTGGAACAGCCTCCCAGCAGAGGTGGTAGAGGGTAATACAGTGAGGGTATTAAACATGCATGGGATAGACATACGGCTCCTGAATCTAAGACGAGACCAACGACTGATTAAGGTTTGAGTCTTTACAGCAGGAGAAGCGGGGAGAGTAGACGGGCTAAACGTGTCTGCGATGCCGTAAAGTTCGATTTTTCAATGTATGAGTGAGCTTCATTAGTGTAAGGTCAGGATTTAGAAGGCCTCTGCTGCCACCTAGTGGATGCCCAAACCCTAATCGCTTTATAATTTAATAACCCTTTGAGCGCCGGTGGTCACGACACATTTTTTTTATTATTTCGACTACTATTTGGGTGAAAATCTTGAGCGCACATTTTTTTCAGTTAAGCTGTTCATGCCATATGACTAGGAGAAGGCAAACCATTGCATGGTGAATGTATATAATAATTTTCCCTATATGTACCAAACCAAATTAAAAAAAAGATAAAAATAGCTTAAAAAAATAATAATATTAGTAGAAAAAGCTTGGTCCTTTATTTAATAAAATGATCACGTCGTGGTGCAGGATATCCCAGGTATTATTGGGTGAATAATATATGTAAATGTGTGTAGTGTTGAGCTTAATGTAAGTAGCAAGGGTTAATTTGTTTAACCTTACCTAATGATTTTAACCCCTTAGGGTTTACTATTACCGTAGTATTACGTGCGCATGGGCGTAATAGTACGTCCTCTACTAGACATGTCCCTGCCAGTATACGGGGAATCTGACAGCAAGGGATCTCCCCCGTCAGCAGTAGAAAAACACAAATATTATTTTTAAATAGTAATAAATAAATAAATAAATGCAAAAGTAATAGTTAATAATAATTTAATGGACATTATATCATTATAAGGGGTGCCAGTGCTTATAAGAGAGACCTTTGAGGTCCTCAAAGGCATCCTCAGACAAAAAATAGTTTAAAAGTAAAAATAATAAGTAATAATAATGAAATAATGAAAAAATAATAAAATAAAGAAATAAAAAAGGTTAAACTTGTAAAAATAAGTGGCCATAATACACGTACTGCTTCCAAATGTTTCAGAGCATCACGGGTAGATGAATTATCATACTAAAAAAGAGAAGGGTATGATATTTATTGAAAATAATTGGACGGTATAGTGCATTCCCCTTTAATTGTATTGTATTCACTTATTCACACCAAGTGCCCCAGTTTTTTGAGGACAGTCCCGATATCCAAGAGGAACTTTTAAAACAATCCTCCCTCCGTAAGCCAAATATCTCTCTGGCTGTTGGCAATTCCTTCATGACTTCCTACATCTTCCACCGCGGAGAAGTTTCTCCCCAAGGGTTCAAGCCCATGCCGCCTTTACCGTGTAGGCAACCAAGACAACATCCCAATCTTCAAAGAGCAGGCAGGAACGGGCAATTTTCCCGTCCTGATACACAAATGATTCCGCCATGTTGGAAAATTCCTCTTTACTCCCATTTTAAAGGGTGGGTGAAAGTTTTCGATCCCTTCTAGATGTTAGGATGAACGAAGGAGTAAGCATGATGACGTGTGCGTGTATGTGAGAGCGATAAGGGGTTAACGTTTGGCCTGCCGGTGGCTCATCACCCGGGGAGGAATAAAAAAGCAGCACTCTGAGCGATGATCCGGTTGAGATAAGGTTGTATATGTGTCCTTATTTAGGGTTAAGGTATACAGCGTTCATTGGTTATGGGAATGATTCGGGTTTTACCCCAAGCGAGATCCCAGTTTGGAGGGTTACTCAACACGGCCTCCGTAGTCAATGCACCCAACGTACGTAATTACCAATATAATGCCATTATGATGTCATAATGTCACACACGGCTTTATGTACGCTCAGGTGCTGTTCTATCAATCCCAAATCTGTATTTTTTATACTGTACTTTTATGCAAATTCATAAATAATATTAACTAAAAAGAAATTGAATGGGATGCCTAAAATGACCCAAAAAAATGATTATTCTTAAAAAATTTGGATTGAAAGGATCAAAAGTAATCCTTTTTGATGCAAAAATTTATATATTTATACATTTATACCGTATTCCTGAATATTTGTGGCTTGGAGATCCATTAAAATACATATTAATAAAAATGCACTTTATTTTAAAGGTGTTTAAAGAAAAACACTGAATCCGATGGGTAAAGTGGTAGTAACAGCTGTATTGATGATACAATGATAAACATATAAAATCAGTGTCTCTATAGCAGATGCCGGCCTCGATTGGTCGATCTGCGCCGGAGGCGGGGAAACCACAAGCGCATTCTCATCACCGCCAAGCTGGCCAATCGGCTCGTAATGGATGAATCGCACTTTGACGGACATGGAGTTTACGTCGTTGGTGGCCGTTTTCATGGATGTGACGCGTTAGGACTTGATGGGGGGCGACATCGCCAAACCCACCGTTATCATCATTCTCCCCCCCCCAAAAAAAATAATTAAATAAATAAATAGGTTGGGTGGTCTCTTGACATTCACGAACATATGAAGCAAAAATGAGAGTCTCAGTCGCTTAACATTGTGCTGGAAATCTCAGGCACACGTTGGAGTCCTCAGTCCAAAATGTCGGAGCCGAGCTCCTCTACCTGGAGGCTTCTTCCTTCAGTTCTTTGTTTTTTCTGACCTCTTCTGCATGTTTATCCTGGAGGGTAAAAAAAAAAACAGAGCGGTGACTGACTAATCACATTTAAATCACGCGTTTAAGATCACATGAAGAAAAAAAAACAATGGCCCCATCTTCTTCCCATTATGAATTACTTGTTCCTTATTAATTCGTCCATTTTTAGTCTATTCCAGGTATCTTCTACACTTTCTGTAGGGTAGAATCTTCTCGATTTACCCCTCAACCTCTCACATTCTAACTTTATTTCATGTTGCTTAGTTCTGGATCTCCTCATCTTATTGAAATGTTTTCCCTCTTGGACTTTGAAAAGGTCTACCATGTTCTCTCGCCCACCGTTCTTCTATGGCCTTCACATTAAGTCTTTCCTGGTATGTTTTGTTCAGAAGACCACGGTCTGTTTTGTTGACCTTTCTTAGAATGTTCTCTATGTTATGTCTCCATAATTATGTCTCACCGGTGATCTGTAAAGCCGCATTAGATACCTCCTCCTATACAGCCTAGCATCCTACTGCCCTCTCCTGCCTTCACAAGAAGAGAAAGGCAGGAGAAATATAAAAATATGACCCCAAATAATCCCGACCCTGGTTTTTCAACTATTTTTGAAGTTTCCTTTTCCACCAATAACACACCGGGCCCATTTGCGGTGAAGGACTATTGTAATGGTCCTCATAGAACTCATCTCTTTATCATAGAACCAAGCGCGATCACCAGTATTCCGTAGCCCCGCTATTTTAGATCTATTGATCATGTTTCTTTTAGTTGCTCACGAAGAGTAGGTTTTTTGTTGTCACTCGACCCTTAGATTTGCTTTAGGAATGGAATTAGAAAGGGGGGGAAAAAAGTTAAAAAGAGTATGTTCTTACCACTTCTAACTAACCTTCTCCTGCAGGCGTTCAAGCATGGCAGCGAGGTGGGCTTCCCGGTTCTCCTTGTTGACTTCCATTCTCTGTGCTAGCTTCTCCTTGGCCATTTTGATGAAGTTATTGTTCTCCTCGATGGCTTTCTGAATGACTTCGCGTTCGTGCTCCCGCTTTTCCGCCAGGTGTTTCAGAAGCTCGGCTTCCTGGTACTGTAAGAGGAGGTGGAAGGGTTACCCCCAATGAGATCTGATATCGACTGATTTGCACCCATGGGCGATGGATGGTGAGCAAGCCTTGGTTGTCATACTCATAGCTATTGAGTTAGGAATACAATGTCGTGTATGTTGGGGCAAAACCTGGGTATTTCAGTATAAATGGAGCAGGGCAAAGGTTAGTCAAACATACCCACAATAAACCTAAAGTAGGTTTGGGTCAAAAAATGAACACAATGATGGGTCTTTTAAGGGTCATCGATTTGGACAATTTGGATGCCAAAGGACCTTGAAGGATCATCTCCCGTGATGGATGATCTGGGGTTTCAGCTGAATGTTGGGTCACATATAACTCAACTCAGCTGAGAGAGGGGGATGGGATACAAAGATTTAAATATTTAAAGGGATTTAACAAAGGACAGGAGGGGAGTTTATCTCAAAGAAGGAGAAACGTTACAACAAGAGGCCATAATCTGAATTTAAGCATCCGTGGGATAGACATCCGGCTCCTGAATCTAAGACAAGACCAACGACTGATTTCAGTCTTTTTTTGAGTTTCCAAAAAAATATCAGTTTTTGTAGAACAAATGAGTCCATGAAATACTCAGCAGTTTAATTATTCAGATTACGAGATCTCAAACTCTAGTACCTTGCGCCGCTCTTCAGCTGCTTCAAGTTTTTTCTGGATTTCTTCTAGAGAGGGATCCCGCCGTTGTGGGAGAGAAGCATTGAACTCTGGGCCGCCGTCGAATGAAGGTGGCTTGAGGATGACCTCAAAGGCATGTCCAGAGGCTCTCTTGTTTAATTCTATAACCTCCATGTCCGAGATAACGCACCAGTTGAGGTCTACGGTGTCTGCTGGGATAAGAGAGAGACCGAGGAGGTTTTATAATAAAAGTATATGAAGAAACCCACTGCACTTAGAAGAGTATTTATCTTAAGTGCTGCCCTAGGCCTGGCTCAGTGGAGTGCCCCCAACTATCCCCTCTGTGACCCTGTCTGTACTCCTGAATGCCAGCGTATGACATCATTGTGCACCTTGGGATGGCATGCTATGGAGACTGTGACAGTCGGCCATGATGTAAATGGACCTGTTGAGGAGATTAGAAACCAGCCCGTTGAACATAGGCGCACCTCTGTGTATACCTTCAACGTTCTTCTACTTGGCTCTTTGGGTAAGGTTAGTGGCTGGCCACACCCACCTCCCCACCCATTCCCACCACTTCCTGCCTCTAGCCACACCCCCAAGTGCCTGGATATTTACAGCCGGAATGTCAGGGGGGTATGATGTCATATTGTTCCGTACTTACCATCATACTTGTAAGTTTGGTTTTTTAAAGGGTCGGACAGGAAACAGGAACAGAAAATGGACACTAGAGGGAGCTCCTTCATCTTCTCTTTGTAAGCTGCATGGCGAAAATGTCAAAGAAAATACACGTCCGTGAGCGAAAGGACCCAAAATACAACCTGTAACGTGTTAACTACGGAAAAACACGGAAAACGGTGCTACTGACAGAAAATATCAAATTTAATGTGTAAAATGTATGCGTAGATATTATTTCCTAAAAATCTTAACAAAATAATGAATGATAAACATCGTTTACAAATAAAAGTACTGAAAATTCTAAGTCCGGTATTTTTCCAAGGGTTTACAATTCCATTATTCCTTTTTGAGGCCTCCTAAACACAATAAATAAAGTAATTTTTTTTGTCATTCACCTTCATTTGTTTAACTCACCTGCCAGAGTCATGATTCTGAGGTTTTGGTTCTGTTGTTTTTAAGACAAAAGGTCACAGTTTGAGGTATTATCTGTAAAGAGAAAAAATGGATATAAGAAAGTTATCTATATATATATACATATGTGATAATCAATACAAGTTTAATATAATTGGGGGGGGGAAGAAATGCAAATTATTTGTATACAAAAAAAAAATGATATTGATTTTCCTTGGCGGTGTCATGAAAATTTCTCATTATCACTCAGCCTGATAGCCTTCAAGCATTAACCCTTTAGGAGCCGTTTTATTACATTATAGTGTCTCACTAACGGTGGCAGCCAAAGGGTTCTAATAACACCCGTTACGTCAGGAGGTAAAGTTATTCTGAACGGAGTCACCTGTATTCAAGCAGGGATTCCACTTATGATATGGCTGGGAAAAAAAGCACCAATCAGGGCGCTTGGATATCTTTAAAGCAGAATATGAAGGAGTCGGTTGCGAATGATGTGACCCTGAGAATCTGCCCATTAACCCCCGAGACTCAGGGGAAAACCCTGACACTTTGTGAATTTTAGCTCAATTCCTTAATTAAGAAGCTCTGTGGCAACCAGTTGGTTCCCAGTTGGAGCGGCTTGTGAGCTCGGGGGCAGTAAATCATCAACATATGGCGGCGGTGACATATTAATGGGGTAAATGACATCATATACCATCCATCTCAGAAGGACACAAAGCATAGAGGCTGTTCCAGTCAAAGTGCAGGCCTCCACTCTGTAAGGGTGGTAGATAAGTGGAACAGCCTCCCAAACAGAAGTGGTAGAGGCTAATACAGTAAAGGAATTTAAACGCTACATGGGGACTCCCGGCATTAATGTCCGGCTGGCAGTTTTAGGAATTCCCGCCAAAGCTATGAACACCCGCAGGGTAATAAATCGCTCGCCCCTCTGGGGTGAGACTGCCTGAAAAGGCCATTCAAGTGGAAACATCCTGAAAGCTGCTTAATTAGGAAGCCGGTCCTTTCTTTCTAATACAGCTTATAAATTATTCATACCATAGGGTTCCGTTAGCGCATGTACAGGATTCTAATGTGTCGTGTGATGCATACATTTACACTTTGTACAGCGCTACAGAATATGATGGCGCTATTTAGATCAATAAATAATATATAATGGTTAGTTTAATATTTGATATCGTGGCATTTAGGAGAACGAAGGGTTTCAAAATTAATTTTTTTGTTAAAGTTTTTTTTTACTGTTTGATTAATTTCAAGTAACTTCCCCAAAAATCACCATTTAAACATACAATAAACCGGTATTGGAAAATCCAGCCTTGTGATAAGCAATTTACGCTATATCGTCTGGATAATATTTTAATTTATTGTTAACCAAATATGGTTTTTTTTAAAAAATATTTTTAAAGAAAATTAAACATTTAAATAAAAATTCTACACACTAAATGGATTCCATTTGTAATTTCAAAGAGAGACGATATTAATGTCCAAAACTGTGCGCTCGTGTATCATATACAAACAGGAAATTATGTCACAGCAGAACTTCCTGTTTGAACTCCATATATGGAAAAGTTTTCCAGTGAACCATCATATATGTAATTAAAATAATGGATTTTTTTAAAAATATCATTTTTAGAATATTATTCTGCTATTTTACCAGCGATTCTTGTCCGTTTTTGGCGATGTCTTGTTAAAAAATAAATATTATCAATTATTTTATTTTTTTTTCCTTGATTTTATTTGTCCCCCTCAACTATTAGATCTGAGAATCATCAAATTATAAATAAAATGGAGCCATTTGTAGCAGAAAGAACGTGAATATAAAACAAAATATAAATACAAGGATGGGGAAAATTGCCGCTAATTAATTAAATTAAAATTAATAAAATGAAAATTAATAAAATTAATAAAAGAGTTGACCGTTATTTAAATAATTAGGGTTAATACTCAATTCTCTACAATAAATATGGGTGTTCGGAGCTACCAGCCTCACAATTTTTTTATCGGTCAGGAAAAATGGTAGCTCTCCCTTCGTTGGGGGCTTCAGGGTGGACTCACTACCTGCTTGAGGTGGTCAGACAGGACTCTTTAGATTCTAGGGATGCTGGTGGACAGCCTGGTCGCACCCAAACATCTACCAGGCTTCTGAAGGCCGTGTCTATATCTATGCCACCCGCTCCACCCATATCCTTTGGACTCCAGGTTTATAATCCTGGTTCCCTGACTCCTTCTTATTAAATGTTGGCAGAGAGCCTATTGTGGCTCCAGAAGAACCTCAGAGAATACCGGGCAAGGTGAGCGAGACAACGAGGAGCTTCCCGTATCTGATGCAACCCCATGACAGACCATATATTTTCTTTGTGTCTATTCTTAATTTAAGACAAAGAGTCGACAGATAAAAGAGGGAATGTCCCTAAAAGCAGAGTATACGGGAAATATGGCCCATTAGAAATCACAGAAGTCCCTTTGCGGTGAATAAAATCCAGCGCTGCAGTTGGAATGTTGAATTTTTATCATTAATGTTGATCTTAATTACTTCTGATGGGCCCCCATTTAGTGCGGCGTGGTGGGGGGGGGGTGGACAGCCATATTGTTAAAGGTTCAGGTTTAGGTGGGTCCAGCAGACACACAATGGAACAAAGCAGACAGGGGGGGGGGCTGCTTCGAGGTGCTGCCGGTCTACAGAGCTCAAGGGCGACCCCTGCTGGACAGAAGCGGTGACAGAAAAAAACTTCTACTTTCTTTCGCTCCGATGAACGATGATCTCAAAGAGCCTTCAAATGCATTGAATAAAAAGTACAATAATATAGGATTTTTAACCGATTGAAAAGTTAGAAATATATATATATAAGACTGTGAAAGAGCAAGTGAAAATGGTTGATGAGATGTCGACAGCTGCTGCTTAACCTCTTGGGAGACATATGTGCCATTCATCACGGACATATATATATATATATACATACATATATACATATAAATATACATATACCGGTATATATATATAAATAGATATAATGTACGAGAAGTATGCATTTTAATAAAGGACATAAATGGATACAGATTTAAAAAAAGTATAAAAATAAACTTTTAATGGAGAAGTAGGGTCTGTTAAGTTAAAAAAATAATAAAAAAGAATTTATCCAATTGAAAATTTTTTTTTTTAAAAAAAACAATTAATAATAAACAAGAAATTTGGCATTACTTGTAAAATTAGACGCACGTTATTACATCCAAAACAGTGAGATGCGTTACTAGCGTCACGCTTGAGACATCGTGGCTACCGTTCCGACGCTAAGGGTTAAAAGCTGGTAAGGATGACATCATAGGATAGAACCAGGAAGGGCGTGAAGTGTGAATAGAGAGTCAATAATGAATGAAAAAGAACAGGACTGGGATCAATGAGTAGCGGAAGGATGGGATGTATCAGGGTATTTTCAGGGGGATTGGTCTGGTTGGATCACCTGGGTAATGAAAGGGTTAATTCCATCGTGGTCGAGGCACAGATTAATCAAAGGGATTTAAAGCCATGGTGTTTATCGCTCTACTCTCCCCAGTACAGAGGCAACGATAACCGCAGCTGTGGGGCAACTCACATCCGTACAGAGCTGCCCCCTGCCACGCCAGCCACGCAAACCCACACCTGACGCCCTCTCCTCACATACCACAAACAGCACACCTTTAACAAGCGCCCCCCATACATGCCTTTAACCCTGTGAGCTCCACGAGGAAATGCCAACCACTCCTCCCGGCAGCTAAGGGTTAAAAACACATCTAACACGAGAACGAGAGAAAAATAGAGGTACGAGGAACGGCCTCCCAGCAGAGGTGGTAGAGGCTAATACAGTGAGGGTACTTCACTGTATGCATGGGATAGACATACGGCTCCTGAATCTAAGACGAGACCAACGACTGATTAAGGTTTGAGTCTTTACAGCAGGAGGAACGGGCGACTAGACCGGGGCCGAATGGGGCCGATCTGCCGGCAGGTTCCATAATTCTATATTATATACATATATATTCTACATGCAGAACGGAATATACTGGTACTGGAAACACTGTGGTAATACTGGTTCTTAAATATGGAGAAAGGAATATATTTTGCGTATATAATAAATAGCGTATAATATATAGCATATAATACATAGCATATAATGTATAGCGTGTAATATATAACGTATAATGTATAGCGTGTAATATATAGGGTATAATGTATAGCGTAGCGTATAACATATAGAGTATAATGTATAGCGTGTAATGTATAGCGTGTAATGTATAGCGTGTAATATATAGCGTATAATGTATAGCGTGTAATATATAGCATATGCAGCGTATAATAGATACTCACCTGTACCTTGGAGTGAGATGCTCGTCTCTGGGCTCTGCTCCTTGAATTAAAGCTCTTCCAGGCAGTCCCAGCATCAGCACCACTGCCAGGCTCTCCCCATGACATCACCTCTAAGCCTCCTGATTGGTCAGGCAGGCGAGGGCCGTGATTGGCCGGCGTCTTCTGGGGAAGCAGAGTTTCCCTGAGTAACCCACTGCATAGAGGCAAAGGATGACATCATCGTTACAGAGAAGATGCTCGGAATTCAGATCCAGCCATAGATACAAAGTAACAAAAACGCGACGTCTCCGGAATCCTCCTTATTTATAAATAATCCTCTTTAATAATAATAATAATAATAATAATAATCGTCATCATTATTACTCTCATATCGCGCTGTGCGTCTGATTTATAGGTGATGCCCTGATTACCCTTTATACAGCGCTGCAGAATATGATGGCGCTATATCAATCTATACATCATAATACAATAATAATAATAATACAATAATAATAAAATAATAATAATAATAATAATATTTTTCTTCTTCCTCTGCTGAGAATCCTGTCGGCTCCGAGGCGTTGGGCTTCTGCATTATTTAGGGACCCCCTGTCTGTTGTCCTACAAAACAAAATGTATTTATTCCGCCCCGGTATTTTTTTATACAGGTTTTGGGGGATTATTGGTCTGCAGTTTCCAAAAAACGAAAAAGTCCAAAAGAGGTGTTTTAAGCAGCCTGGAAAATGTGCCGTTTTTGTCATCATCTTTTCCTGCAATCCTATTGGTTCAGATGTGCAACGAATATCACCAAAATTGAGTAAATTCCTCAAAACAGCGAAACAAAAATCCCCCAAATTCTCAAGAAAGGCACTTTAAACAAGCTTCCTTCATCATACCTCCCAACAGTCCTGATTTTCAGAAGACAGTCCTGATTCTCGGGCAGTGTTCAGTGCACAGCTCTGCGGTCTCACGTGGCCACCTCGCCACACTCTGGGCCAGCTCCTCCTGTAAGGGCAATGCCACTAGTCCTGTTGACTAGTAGTTGATCCCAGCCTCTCCGCTCAACAAAGGTGTCCCAATCTGAAAAAAAAGTGTCTCTAACGTCATAAAAAAACATCGGAATTTGGGGGCGGCTCCCACCCCCCCACCAATAAAGTCAAAGCCTGCCCAAATCTCCCGCCCGTATCATTCCGTTTAGATTGTAAGCTCACGGGCCGGGTCCGCACCGCCCGGCTTATCCTCGTAAATGTATGTTTGTTCTGAGTTCTGTTCATTTGTACAGCGCCGCGGAATATGTTAGCGCTTCATAAAGAAAGGATAATATTATAGATAATTACTGAACGCTGGCCCCGGGACACTCGCTTCTTTTGTGGCAAAGAGGAGAATAATCAGAAAACAGAATGGTGGGAGTTGCGCCCCCTATTGGTAGATTCCTGGTACATTCACTACAAACGGCACTAACACCGCGCAGAGACCGGAATCCAACACTAGAGGGCCAGAGACTGAGATGGAATGGAGGGGAGTTTAACTTTACTGAGAGGGTGGTGGATACATGGCACAGCCTCCCAGCAGAGGCGGTAGAGGGTAATACAGTGAGGGTATTAAACATGCATGAGATAGACAATCGGCTCCTGACTCTAAGACGAGACCAACGACTGATTAAGGTTTGAGTCTTTAGGGCAGGAGAAATGGACGGACTAGACGGGGGCCGGATGGGCCGACAGGTTCTCTGTTTCTGTGTTGGATCGCTGCTATTCCGGTTTCCGTATCAGAATTTTTAGCTATGACTGTTAGTTGGGGCTGAGTTTATGATAAGCGTGTGTCGGGGGGCCGGAGCGGCTGGGGGGCTCGCGGGTGAAATCATCGTCCGGGGGGGGGGGTTAACCCAGCCAGGGGACCATAAGCCACCAAAAAGGGGGCTATGAAGAATAGGGATCCCATTATAGGAACACGGAAAGGATCCAGACATTGTGTAAATGCTGCAGAAAAAAAAAAAAGGGAAACTTCTGGTAGCGGCTTAGAATATTCCGATGAGATCAGCCCAGGGGGCTATTGCCCCCCCCCACCCTCCTTGCCAGCCCCCATGGGTGGCCCTGAACGGACGATTCATTTGTAAGCAGCGTGCGCGCGGACGGCTCCGTCCCCGATGAGTGATGATGACGAGTATCGAACGCTTAACGATGTTCCGACACTCAGAGCCCATAGATCCAGCGGGGCCGATGTCACGCTTAACCCTTTAGGGGTGTGCAGATTTTGTAACGCCTTTAAACGTTACAATTTTGGGGTCAATGACTCGTCTCGGTGTTTGGGTTTGTAGAATGAGATTTGGGGGGGTTGGGGGGTAATGGTTAATATTTATTATTTCAAGATTTCATTATTATTATTATTTATTTATTAATTCTCAGGATCTGCATGCTTATTCCTCCCCATTAACTTGTTTTTTCCCCTATTGTTAAGCTGCTAAATGTGTCCTGGATCTTATTATTAACCCTTAACCCTCCTAACATAATATTTCATCCAATAGGATTTATATTTCCTATAAAACTAGGATTTTTTTCCATCCCGTGGGCTTGGAATGCTCAGCCAAGTGTTTGAAAACGAGGCTGCGGACCTCTGCTTCCTGATCACGGTGCGATCGGCAGGTACGGTGATCAGAGAGCAAAGATTGGGAAAGAATGTTTAAAAAAAAGAAAACATTAAAAAAAACACAAAAGTAATTTAAAAAAACTAAAGCTAGAATAAATAAATGTTTAAAATGACACCTGTGATGTCATGATGACAGCATTAGGAGGCAATAAGGATCTCTGTGATTTCCAGTGATGTAACGCTGCTCTAAATAAAACTAGGATGTGGGGGGGGAAATAAGAAAAAAAATGAAGTGTAAAAATAAAATGTTATTTTAAAACCCTTTGCTACCCATTTATTCAGAATATTAATATCACCATCTAAGCCGTATCACATGACCCCAAATGGCCAGAGAGGGGCACTTTTAGTTTATGAGGGTGTGGTCAGGGGCGTGGTTAGGGGTGGGGCTTTTCCATGACTTCTTATGTGTAGAACCCTGCGATACCCTCATACCCAGCAAACATTCTGAGCTTCTAGAAAAGAGGGGCTTCAGGGGAGGAAAAAATGGCATTGGAGAGGAAAGAGGGGCATCAGGGGGTAAGAGGGGCATCAGAGGGTAAGAGGGGCATCTGGGACCGGACTTATCTGTAGATCAGATAACCTTCCTTCACAAATCGCACAAACTATTCCCAGTGATCGCAGCAACGCTCACAAACCGACACGACCCTCCGAGCCGCTGTGTGATTATAAAAATAACACGTCTGACATCATAAATGACTATTTATAATAATACGCCTTCAATCTTCAACCGAATATAATCTTTATTTATTAAACTGACATTTTCACTGGTTTTGGTTCTGTCTTTATGTTTTATTTTAACTTCTTCATGTATTTATTTTTCAAGGGGAAGCCCCCGTGATCATAACCCCAACGCTGTATACAGTAATATAACTCCCCCAGTGCTGTATACAGTAATATAACCCCCAGCACTGTATACAG
>VKOC01000006.1:27988-40743 GCA_009364415.1 Spea multiplicata
CCCGTTAGGTGCCCGGTGTCTCCCCCCCGTATCAGTAACTTGGTATATCCTTCATACCCAAAAAACTTATCCTTGCCTCAAACAGCTTGTCTGTGCCATCATTGCCCCCAAACAACTTTTCTCTGCCTCTTGCCCCCCAACTTGCCCTGTTGACGCACAAATTACACACACTCATACTCACTAACACTCACACTCGTTCATTCTAACGCCTGGTACCTGGTGTGACCTGTTCTGTATTAACTCTTTCCTAATATTCACAGCAGAGATAGTCGCCGCGTATGTTATGTTCTTAGCGCGGCAGAGATAGGGTTCCCGCCGTGTCAGTGGCCTGACGCCTCATGTCCCGCTCTGTGTTATCTCAGGAGACTGGACTGGCCAACTGGTATACCAAGTGCTGGGAGGCCAATGGCCCCACGCGCATTATGACATTTGGGGCCTTTTGAACTTTATCAGCATGAGAGGACAAGATGGGGGCCAAACACTGCTCCCAATGTACAATATAGACCAAGGCCCTGAGAGGGACAATAGAAGACCCCGATATATTTATAAAAGAAACCAGGTGGGCTTCACAACCCGAGAACCTCCACACTATCACTCATTTCTATTGTTTTTGGCGTGTTCTGCAGCAGGCAGTCTGTCCACGGCCCGTGGCCCCCTCCGTGATTCTGCCCAGCTCGGCACTCTTGGCGTGTTCTGCAGCAGGCAGTCTGTCCACGGCCCGTGGCCCCCTCCGTGATTCTGCCCAGCTCGGCACTCTTGGCGTTTCTGCAGCATGGCCAGTCTGTCACGGCCGCGTGGCCGCCTCCATGATCCTGCCCCAGCTGGCACTCTTGCGTGTTCTGAGCAGGCAGTCTGTCCACGCCCGTGGCCCCCTCCGTGATTCTGCCCGCTTCGGACTCTTGCGTGTTCCTTGCAGCAGCAGTCCTGTCATACGGCACCGTGGCCCTCCGTGAATTCTGCCAGCTCGGTCACTCCTTTGGCGTGTTCTGGCAGGCAGGTAGTCTGTCCACGGCCAGTGGCCGCCTCCGTGATTCTGCCCAGCTCGGCACTCTTGGAGTGGTCTGCAGCGAAGGGCATCTGTCCACGGCCTGTGGCCCCCTCCATGATTCTGCCCAGCTCGGCACTCTTGGCGTGTTCTGCAGCAGGTAGTCTGTCCACGGCCCGTGGCCCCCTCCGTGATTCTGCCCAGCTCGGCACTCTTGGAGTGTTCTGCAGCAGGCAGTCTGTCCACGGCCTGTGGCCCCCTCCGTGATTCTGCCCAGCTCGGCACTCTTGGCGTGTTGTTGGGAATTCTCGCGCATCCTTTAGAAGCGGCACAAATATAAAGCATCTCCTCTCCCAGACATGCTGGCGCCATTACATTAACCCTTTCCCTTAACTTTCACAATAAAGCGAGAGGGTCACGGAAATCCTCAATCGCTTGGAGAGAGCGCACACCGCCACGCGTTTCTAGACCCCCCCCGACGTGAGTTCTGCTCATTCACACAAACAGTGCAATATCTAATAACACAACGTTACACTTCAGCAACGGGCGATGACGATTCCAGACAACGGCGCGTGAAATACGGTTTGACTCATGTGTAGCTAACATGCACTAGTACACACACTCACTCACAATACCCACACTCTTACACATACACTCACACTCAAATGCCCCCACACATCATACTTTTACAGCCTTACCTTGTCCAGAGCGTATTTGTTTTAGCTTCTCTCTCTGTGGAATATTTACAGGGAGCGGATAGAAACAAGACCCCCGGGCATGCGCCACGTAGAGCCACATCGGCTGCGGCATACAGGTTACAGCCGGAGCCCCATGGAGCCCACATGGCGCATGCCTTACACTGAAACAGGCCATCAGCCGTTGGGACGTCAGTCGTTTCTTTTGCCCTATCTTTGTATGACCTCATCAGCCCCAGGCATCGGGTGAGTATCACAGAAATCGCGGTAATCGAGTCTTAGGGAACCATCGGGTTTGGGGCACCGGCACGGCTGGGTATTGCTGCAGAGCGCGGGTGTATGATGTCATATCTCCACGCTCGGGTAGTGATTAGGGAGCAGTGAAGCGAGGTGTGAAGAGACCGACCTTGCGCTCCCTAATATGCAAATTACCCCCTTGTACTGTTTAAATACCCCACGTGTTTCCCATTAAACTCAGTTCATGATTTACCCTCAAGCGTCTCGCCTCGGCCGATGTTTCTTGCAGGGAAGGCGGTAGCGGCCGGTAATCAGCGCTCGGAGTAGCCGAGGAAAATGGGTATACCCACTCGGGGTACCGGGATCCGTTAGAATGTGCCCCATCCGTATTTCTGCCCTGTCAGCACGTGCCCTATCTGTATCTGCCCTGTGCCCTATCTGTATCTGCCCTGTGCCCTATCTGTATCTGCCCTGTGCCCTATCTGTATCTGCCCTGTGCCCTATCTGTATCTGCCCTGTGCCTTCACTTCAGGTAGCGCCACCTGTAATAAAATAAAAGCCCCAGCAAGTAAAACAATATTTATTGCCTAATGCCTGCACCAGTAACAAAAATGGCCGCCACACAGGTTCGGCGGCCATCTTTGTTACTGGCATAGGCATTAGAATAAATTGCGGCAGCCATTTTATTAATTGGTAGACTTCGGGTCGCCTCAGACGGAGGTGCGCGTTTTTAATGCGGTGTGGCTACGCCCAGCATGGTATATAAAGTAAACGTCTTTCCTGTAGACTTTTATTACCCCGGACCGGGGCAGATTTATCAGGGCGGAGGTTTCATGGACTGACTTGTGGTAAAGGCGGCATCCTGTGGCGGTTTGGAGTCGCAGGGCTTCTCGGCACGACCCGTTCAGCGGCTGACGTCCGTCTCTGGGTTTGATACGCCTGTCAGCGGCTCGGTGACTAGGAGCGGGGGCCGCGTGCTTTTGGACGGATATATTTGTGGCCCCGGCAGCCGCTGAACCGTCTCTGAGGTCTGGGCTCTCTTCTGTAGATTTCTGAATGTATAGAACGTTATACCGGAGACACCCCGGGGTGACCCCCCCCCATGCAGTTTTACCACCATCTCTCCGGGTCGCCCCACGTGCTGCCGCCCATATGCCCCGCTCCTCGCCCCCCGCTGCTTGCCCCGTAGCCCGCTCCTCGCCTCATCGTACTGCCTCCATCCGTATGGCCCCGCTCCTCGCCCCACATTACTTCGCCCGCGTATGCCCCAACTTCCTCGCCTCATTTCCCACCATACTCCCCCTGTATGCCCTCGCTCCTCGCCCACCGTACTTCCCCCTGTATGCCCGCTCCTCGACCTACGTACTGCCCCAGTATGCCCCGCTCCTCGCGCCCAACATTCTTCCCCACGCGTATGCCCCACTCCTCGCCCGCACGCATACTGCCCTGTATGCCCCGCTCCTCGCCCACCAGTCTTCCCTGTATGCCCCCGCTCCTCGCCCTAACCGTACTTCCCCGTATGCCACTCCTCGCCTCATCGACTTCTCCGTATGCCCCCCTCCTCGCCCCACCGTACTGCCCCGTATGCCCTGCTCCTCGTGGCATAATTAGCATAATCTGATCATCTTCCTGTCCTGAAATCCTCTCCCCACAAAGACTGGCTCAGCCAATCAGCAGCTTAACCACTGGGGAGGAATAACAGGATGACAGCTGCCCCCGTGGGGTACACGTAAGGGGGGGTTATATTTATATCTATGGGGTTATTTAGACCTGGACGTTCTACGGTTTTAGTAACGCGACGATCCGCTGTACGCTGTTACAAAAAGCCGTCTCTCCCGCTAGGTGACGTCTCGTGATTCAGGACCCACGACTTGGTTTTACGCCGTGCGGCTGACGTCATGGCCATCGAGATCCCGTCCCTCGGACGCCCCTTCTCCCTGGGGATGCTCTATGACTGTCGGGATGACAGCTTGGTTCCAGGTACCGCGTCTGCCGTTGATACGGGGCTCTTCGGGAATAAAACTGACCACCGGAATTCTGATGCTTCTTTATTAAGAAAGTCTCTGCAGAATCAGTGCGTAATTCTGGAATGGGGGGGGGCGACGACAAATATTAACCCCTGCAGTGTATGACACCATCGCGGCATTGAAGGGGTTAACACCATTTCTGATGTTGCCGTTCTGCCTGGACTTCCGCATGGTCACATGGTGCCCTGAAAACGGGATTGTGTTTTGAGCCTACAGAATGGCTCGGTGGGAGCGATCGAAGGCTCGGGGGGCTGCGCCGGGCTGCCAGACACCGGGGCAAACAGCAGCAGCGCCCCTGCAACCCCTGGTCGCGAAGGGGTTAAACATACACCACCGTGCTCACACATACAAAGCAGATTGGAGAGCACTTTGGGAGTGGTCGCTGTACACGTGTATATACATGCGCACGCACACACACACGCACTTACACGCACACACACACACACAAATATTTGCAAAACATTTATAGCTTAACAAAATTCTGATTTCTTTATTTCCAGCAACCGAGTATCTGCTTTAGGCATCCAAATTTAACCCTATAATAACTACATACGGACTTTCCCCACACCTGGATCATAGTGGTCTCCGCTCGGCGGGGTCTCTGGTCTCCTCCTGATCCTCCCCTTTCTCATTATTTCTAACGTTTCTCTTTATCTCAGCTCTCCCTTTAGCTCTCTTCTTTCCCTTTAGCTCTCCATTTTCTCCCTATCTCTCCCGTTCCCTCCCCTTTTTCGTTATCTCTTCCCCTGCTCTGTGATCTTCTCTTTATCTCTCCTTCCCCTCGCTTTTCTTTCCATCTTTCTGTTTATCGCTTTTCTTTGTTCTCTTGATCATCCCACCTTTCTCGCTCCTCCTCTTTCTCTTTACCCTTTTTATCTTCCCCACTTCTCATTATTCCTTCTACAACTTATCTCTCCCCATGTCTTTCCTTTCTCCTCATCTCTCGTTATCTCCCTCCTCCTCTATCGCAATCTCTTCTTTTTCTTTATCTCTCCCCTTTGTCCCCTCCCTATCTCTACTCGTATTTATTATAATACCTGCATCTTTTCCCTCGCCTCTCACCCAGTAACTTACATACTAAGTGGCACTCATTTGTTTTACATCAACTCTCTCATTAGCGCAGACTTACACAATCACTCCGACACAGTTACACTCATACTCACTAACATCGCTTAATCTCCACATTCAGTCACTCACGTTTACAGGCAGTTGTCTATAAGGGGTCATTATCTCTCCCCATTCTATCCATTTCTCCTCTTTCTCGTTATCTTCCCTTTCTCTATATCGCTCCCCTATCTCTCTCTTCTTTGTTGTCTCTATCTTATCTTTCTCTCCCCTTTTCCTCCATCTCTTTCGTTGGTCCTGTGATGGGAGTGTGAGGTCTGTCCTGCTCAGCGTCAGTTGAAATGTTGAACAGACCTCGCTCTGCGTTTATCTTGGGCCGGTTAGAGTGAGATCCACGACCCTCCACCAGTGGTGGGCAGCTCAGTTTAAGAACAGACGCCCCTGGCAGATCTGCCCTCTAGCCTTAGCTGGGGGTGGCCCTAATTACCCCTTAGTGCCCTCAGCATAAAATGTAGGTACAATTCTGAAGCAGTCTGACACGCACCTGTCACTTGGCCTGTGTTTCATTATTACCGTTCTGGTAGTCATAGCAGTGACCAGAGATGCATCTGGGTTGGTTTCTGCCCTAGATCTGACCCATGGCTGCCTTCCGCTATGCAGGGGTATGGTGTCCTACCCCACCATGCTGCATGCGCGACACAGCGTAAGTTCACTATGGAGATTGTGCTGGTTACAGGGTCCTCCATAGTGAATATGGGCCAGTTACAAGGGAGATCGCTCCGCCCTGGAGCAGAGGGGCTACTGGGCCAACTTTGGCCAGCGGTGGGAAGTCTGAAGGCAGAGAGATGATATCTCATGGCCTGACATATTAAACATTGATAAAACATTAAGAAGAAACATGCCTGTGTGACCAAATCTCTCCTTTCTAACAGGCATTTCATTTTGGAAGAGGGAGGCTCTGGAAAAGGACATCTCTGTGACCCCTCAGAATAGCACCTCCTTCGAGGTTATAACCTCAGACACCGTTTTTGATAAATCATCTGCCCTGGAAATGAAGGCTGCCTTAAAAGCCAGTTTTCTCTGTGGCCTGGTGCAAGTTGGGGGGTCCGCAAAGTTCCTGAACGATACAAAAGGGTCAAAAGAACGAGCCAGAGTCACCCTGAAATACTCCAGAACCACCAAGTTCACGCAGCTTGGCGTGGGCCACCTGTGTGCAGACGACGTGTCTGGCAGGACTGACAAACTGCCGGCCACCCACATCGTCACCGGGATCTTGTATGGCGCTCAGGCTTTCTTTATATTTGATCGAGATGTGTCCTCGTCAGAAAAGCTGTCGGAGGTAGAAGGGAAGCTTCAGGCGATGGTCCGAAGAATACCGCAAATCTCCAACGGTGACAACAAGATGACCCCTGAAGTTAAGTGCACGTTTTACGGGGACTTCGCTCTTCAGACGAGTCAAGTGACCTTTGACGAGGTCGTTAAAATCTACAGCAGCCTCCCCAATCTCCTGGGAGAGAACGGAGAAAACGCTGTGCCCTTCAGAGTCTGGCTTCACCCGCTGAAGAGCCTGGACGATAAAGCCACTCGCCTAGTTCGGGAGATCAGCGTCAACCTTTACTTAAAAATAGAGTATATGATGCAGTACATGGCGGAGGTCGACATGCAGTGCAACGATCTGATGAGACATCCGGCCGCCGAGTCCTTCCCGGACCTCGAGACGGGAATCCGTCAGCTTAGGGAGGACTGTAAGAAATTCATCCTTCGGATCCAGAGCCAGCTCTCGCAAACGCTGCCCGCTGTACGAGGAGGAGAAATGGATGAGGGGCTGATGGCCGCGATCCTTGTAAGAAAAGAGTGTTCTCCATTTCGAGAATCCTACATTAATGACTTTTTGAGCAAAACACGCAAAGAGATGGACTTTATGTACGCTCTGCGAAAAGCGTTGTACCAAATCCCAGTTATATCCACCAAGGAGAAACTCAGAGAAGTTTTTATCAGTTCGTATGTTGATTACGCCGTCTGCTTTAATGTAATTGCCTTTTGTCCAGTTGCGCCATACCTGACCGATACAAGTCACTGGATCAATGAAAACCGAATAAACTCTACGGGGAGTTATCCGTACACGAGCTCTTCGCTGTGGTTTGAAGAAAGAGGGATGTCTGGAAAGGTCAGGCAATATGTGAAGGAGTTCCAGTCCTTCGCTCAGGCTAAGTCTTCTAACTACAGGACAAACTTCGTCATCATGTCGCTTCGAGAAAGAAATGATCCGGGGATTTCTATCTATTTGTATCGAGAGGGAGAATTAGACAGTCTGGATTTTGAGCCTCCGTCTAAACCGAATCGCTCCTCGCTCACCAAGATCACTCACTACTCCGTGGAGCTGAGCCTCCAGCCGGCGGAATTCGGAAGACGTTTTATCGAAGGGTATCGAGTGGAGTACGCGCCTTACTATATGGGTAACTGGGTTTCTTTGCCTGTGCAGAAAGCCGAGAAGGTTGTGTTCCCAAACTTAGTGCCCAGCTCTAGCTACCAGTTCAGATACTCGGCCGTGTGTAAAGCAGGACAGAGCGAGGTGAGTGACGTCACGACGGCTCAGACCCTTCCAACCAGTCCGCCCGAAGAGCCGCAAACCACTGCCGATTCCTCCTCCATTAGAGTGTTCTGGAAGGCTCCGTCCGTGGTGGGCCTGTTACAGGGCTACAGAGTCGTGATACGGCAGTACAAGCTTCAGTATAAAGAGCAAAGTTCCGACGTATGGCTCGAAGTCAAAACGGCAACAAACACAGAAAGCCATGTTATCGAGGGACTTGGTGCGAATACAACGTATAACATCCGCGTGTCGGCCGTTTGTGACAATAATAGAGAGAGCAACCCGAGCGAGGAGATCCTGAGCACCACGGCAGGAGAAGAGGCACCGAAAGTCATCGAATCCCCAGGGGCCGTAAATTAATTAAACGCTCAGCCCTCCGTACACCGGCTCGAAACCCTCCGCTTCTGGATATCCGTGCTGGGAAAAGAAAACCCAGAGATGGTAAATAGGGTGATATTATCAGTAAGTGAAAGTTCTCGTGTTGCTGGTACATGCTGCTCTGTAGCTACTACTACTACTACCGGCCTTATTTTTTCTATTAATGGGTATTTGCCTCCCGCCAAAGGTATGTAATGGGGAGGTGGTAAGGAAGGATTGTGGTGGGAGAGAAGAAGGTAGGGCAGATACTTTGCCCCCCCCCCCGTGTTTCCATGGAGATAGCAGTACAGACGGCACATGAAGGGAAACCTGTTCAGCAACGATGATGGCTTTTGGCAACCAAAGGTATGTCCCAGAGAGGGTGTGTTATGGGAGTTGTTTTTCTATCCCTCTCCGGCCCCTTCGGCCCCGTACTGCACGATAGTCACACATACGCTAACAGGCTATTGCTCGCAGAGCGCGTGAGCTAACACACGTATAGCGCTTGTGAATCCTGGGCTTAGAATGTAGCTGTGCCGTCACCGTCCGGCTCGGAGTAATAAAACGTCCGGTCATTCGTCGGAAGCTCTGCTGGAGCGCGGGGCTGCGTCGTCTCGATGGAGGGCGCTGGCTGAGTCGAGCTTCCCCTGCGCTGCTCAAGTAACCTGAAGCTAAGTAAACGCTCTTTTTGCTCTGCTTCTGCAGAGTGTGCGTCGGTGTTGCGTTATTCCGGGATCGGGACAGTTTGCCGGTATTGTCCGTCAGCTTGCCGGGTGAAACAAATTGCGAACGACGTACAAAAAGAGTCTGTCCGAAAAAGTCTGGGCCGAGATCCAAAGATTTCATATTAAGGAAGATTTCCCAGAAAAGGCAGCAGGATATTAAACCATTTTACAGACCTCACCAGAAAGGCCCCTTACGGTACGGATAGTCCGGGCCCCCTCCCCCGATGAGCCACCAAACCTTTATGTTCTCTTCTACTCCTTTTCCTTGCAGCTGTGACGGCTTCCGCGCTTCTGGGAAGGATTTCCACAAGATTTGGGGGAGTTTGTAGTTTCATAACAGGGGTTGCAGCAGCCGCAACTATGGCGGGGCTCGTAGGGCAGTGGGCCCCAACCTTTTTGGCACCAGGGACCGGTTTTGTGGAAGACAATTTTTCCCAAGGCTGGGACCCCCTGTTTGAGGGCCGAGGAATCACCGGTCAGTCCCTCAGACGGAGCTCCTGCTATCCACGGATCAGCCAGACCACCAATCACAATAAAACAAGAACAACTTTATTTACAAACTCACAGAACTTATATACAATCTCAATGCAATGTGTACCGAACCCAACCCCCAATCCCATCACTCCCATCCCATCAGTATACAGGGGATGTATCAGGTGAGGGGATTAAGGGATACAATGGGTTCCCCCACCTGTGTTATCCCCCCTGTAGTGCGGGGGCCGGCGGGGCAGACAGGGCTGTGCTGGCCGATTAAGAGCCCCAGCCGGGTTTCCTGATCGTCTCTTTGAAGGCCGGAGCTGCAGTGTTAGAAAAACGCTTGTTATCGTAAATATTATTGCTGACAAAGACAAGAAAACAGGATATATTCACGGGTTATCCATGAAACTCTGCCAAGGCAGCCTCCCCCGGGTTAGCCCCCCCATATTAAGAATTTTAACAAAACATCATGGCCTTTGTTAGATCATTGGTTTGATCAACTTTTTTTCGTTAGATCTACTCTAAAATAGGCAGCCCCCCCTCAACAAAAATTTCAACAAAATGTTACTGATTATGATAGCTCTGCGTTAGATCTCGTCTAATTACTGACATATTGCATATTTAATGAGGGGGGCTGCCCCCAACTGAAATTTTGATTTTTTTAATGGATTTTGGTAGATATTCGTTAGATCTAACGAAAAAAACAGTTGATCTTACCGGCTCTAACGAATATCTACCAAAATCCAACTTTCAGTTGAGGGGGGGGCAACCTGTATGTATACCCCCCCCCCTGCACAAAATAGGATTGTGAATACCGCCTCCTGCGTGATCTAACGAAAAAAACAGTTGATCTAACCGGATCTAACAACTGCAATGATCTTTTGTTAAAATTCTTAATATGGGGGGCTAACCCGGGGGAGGGGCCGAGACGTCTACTCCATGCTTTTTTATATCTATGCAAAGGGTTAAGTCCAGGCCATTCTTAATTATGCAGCTTTAGAGGCGTAACCTGCTTGAAAAGTAACCAATCAGAATGAAGCTGTTAGAAGTAGATAAGAGGTTATATAAAGCGTGTAATGTAAACGTGTAATCACACAGCGCTGCGATGTATGTGTGCTGCGTGCCTCGATTCTGCGCATGATCTGAATAAAGAAAACTCTTTCTGAGGAGAATTCCACCATTAATTCCACCAACAGCAGCCACATTGAGTCTCTGGGCCTGTTATAAAATAAAACGCGATATAAAATATTACCGGGTCCCGGTATCAGGAACCGGACACAAAAGCGCTCCGTGACCCGGCTAAACTTCACATGAACGTGCGAGCCGGCTAGCCTGGCCCTGTCACGCCGGGCGTTTTGGGTTTGATTGCATTACGCTCCGACCACTTGCTTTTGTCTCTGTTCAAAAATGTTCAGAAAGGGCCGGTCAGTCCGGCTCGGAAAGGCCCTTTCTGCACTCTCTTGAACCGGCACCGGAAGGCAGGAAGGGATCGGGGTCAGGTTACATCATGTGACCCCGCGGCGAGACCGAGAGCAGCCAGACAGAAAACTGCGAGAGGTAAGCAGATAAGGCAGAGGGTCTGTATGTGATCATGAATGCCCTTATGTGTGTGTGTGAGAGCATGAATGTGTAAGTGGTGTGAGATGGCATGTGCGTAAGCATGAGTTGTGTGAGTGTATGTTAGCATGTGTAATTTGTGTAAGTGTGTTTACATATGTGTGTCAGAGCGTATGATGGAAGGGGTGGGCAAGGGGCAAAGATGGCACAGATAAGCTGTTTGGGGGCACTTGCAGGCGGTTTGGGGAACCCGTCAGCTATGGAAGCAGCAGTGTTGGGTTACGCACCATGTGCCTCAGCACTCTGTGACCCCACTCTGTGACTACGTGGTCTTCCGCTTCGTGGCTGAGTTGCTGTTTAACACTTCCACTTTCCAATAATGCCCCTTACAGGTCACCATGGAATATCTAGCAGGGATGAAATTTCACAAACCGACTTAAATTGCAAAGATGGCGTCCGATTGCAGCACCCCCCCCATCTCAGAGCCATGCGTCCGATTGCAGCACCCCCCCCATCTCAGAGCCATGCGTCCGATTGCAGCACCATGCATCCACTCCCAGTGCCATGCGTCCGATTGCAGCAACGTTGGGCAATTGATAGCGGACCACATGAGCTAACACACGTATAGTGCCTGTGAATCTTGGGCTTCTGTCCAATTAGAATCGAGTTGCGCCGTCACCCACCCTATCCCGTCGTGGCACCAAACCACCTATCAGAACGCAGCGCACCCTATCGTTGCACCACCTGTCCCATCCCAGCGCAACGCACCCTATCACAGCACGACCCGTCCTCTCCCAGCGCCCCGCCTCCTGTCCTATCGCAGCGCTGTGAGTGGATTCATTTTGTCACATGTGTTTGTGGACTGCATGGCTGCTGGATCTGTGAATTCAGTAATTCAGAGGGGTGTCCCAATACTTTTGTCCATATAGCGTATACGGTCCCCAGCGCTTGTACGAATGAAGAATTTCAGACTCGGAATGAATATTTTTTATATCACAGGAACGCTTTCCCTACCGAGAATCCGAGAAACTCCAAGATGCGTTTTCTAATCACATAAACCGCGTCTCTGCGCCGGCCCTCGGGTGACGCCGACTTCCAGCACGCAGACCCTGGATTAGAAAAGCCCAGAACGAGCGAGAGATTTTCATTCACTCACCCAACATTCTCATATTTGCGTTTTATTCACAAACTTAACGCCGCCCTTATGTTCCAAACCAACTTCTTAACGATCGCATTGACTTTCTTCCTCAAGCTGCCCTCATATAGCGTCCACCCCCCCCCAAACTATAGATCCCCTCTGCCTATAGATCCCCAGAGCTTTATTAAAGCCCCTAGTAATCCGATTTTATTAACCCCGGATTTATCGGACATGGAAGCCAGTAATCCCAGTGGAAGGACACGGCCCATCTTCAGAGCACCGATGAACCTCTGGGGGGAGGCGTTGGAGCAGGATCTCAGATACCGTAGCCCACCCATCCCTAAACCCACCGCTAAGGGGCCCGGCGGGGCCACAATCACGTATTTTACAGGTGTTGAGAATCTAATCAATTCAAGCAAAACCTGCTCCTCGGCCCCAAACGCTCATCTCGCTGACCGGGTCTCCAGGTTTCACTCCTGGGGCAGCGCAAAGCGTTAAAAAAAGTAAAAAATAAAAAAAATACAAGCCGCTGATCGGGGCGTCTAAAATAAATTTAAATTCTCACACTGAAAATACATTTACAAAGTAAAAGAAATGCGTAGAAATCGTCCAAAAATGTACATGAAAAATTTACAACCGAGGAGGGGAAAGAAAATAAATAAGTTTGGGGCGGATGCCGGTCGGGTAGAGAAGAGCTGGAATGGGAGCTTCGGGGTATGTAGTTGACCTCAGGGCCCCCAGCAGGCAGGATCCCGAGGGCTCCGGGGCCGCTCACCCTTCGCCATCGAGAAGGATTGGTATCGGCGGCGACGGAGCCTGGAGCGGCGGGACGTCCTTCTGAACCCTTCAGCATCTCACAGGAAGGGGGGCGATTCACATGCAGGACATCACGGGGCAGGAGA
>VKOC01000006.1:40843-51735 GCA_009364415.1 Spea multiplicata
AGAAGTTGGTTTGGAACATAAGGGCGGCGTTAAGTTTGTGAATAAAACACAAATATGAGAATGTTGGGTGAGTGAATGAAAATCTCTCGCTCGTTCTGGGCTTTTCTAATCCGGGGTCTGCGTGCTGGAAGTCGGCGTCACCCGAGGACCGGCGCAGAGACACGGTTTATGTAATTAGAAAACGCATCTTGGAGTTTCTCGGATTCTCGGTAGGGAAAGCGTTCCTGTGATATAAAAAATATTCATTCCGAGTCTGAAATTCTTCATTCGCACAAGCGCTGGGGACCGTATACGCTATATGGACAAAAGTATTGGGACACCCCTCTGAATTCACAGATCCAGCAGCCACGCAGTCCACAAACACATGTGACAAAATGAATCCACTCACAGCGCTGCGATAGGACAGGAGGCGGGGCGCTGGGAGAGGACGGGTCGTGCTGTGATAGGGTGCGCTGCGTTCTTATAGGAAGGGTGGTGCTGTGATAGGGTGCGCTGCGTTCTGATAGGTGGTTTGGTGCCACGACGGGATAGGGTGGGTGACGGCGCAACTAGATTCTAATTGGACAGAAGCCCAAGATTCACAGGCACTATACGTGTGTTAGCTCATGTGGTCCGCTATCAATTGCCCAACGTTGCTGCGATAGGACGCATGGCGCTGGGAGTGGATGCATGGTGCTGCAATCGGACGCATGGCTGAGATGGGGGGGTGCTGCAATCAGACGCCATCTTTGCAATTTAAGTCGGTTTGTGAAATTTATTGGAAAGTGGAAGTGTTAAACAGCAACTCAGCCACGAAGCGGAAGACCACGTGGTCACAGAGTGCTGAGGCACATGGTGCGTAACCCAACACTCTGCTGCTTCCATAGCTGAAGAGTTCCCCAAACAGCCTGCAAGTGCCCCCAAACAGCTTATCTTTGCCCCTTGCCCACCCCTTCCATCATACACTCTGACACACATATGTAAACACACTTACACAAATTACACATGCTAACATACTCTCACACAACTCATGCTTACGCACATGCCATCGCACACCACTTACACATTCATGCTCTCACACACACACACATACACACATACGGGCATTCATGATCACATACAGACCCTCTGCCTTATCTGCTTACCTCTCGCAGTTTTCTGTCTGGCTGCTCTCGGTCTCGCCGCGGGGTCACATGATGTAACCTGACCCCGATCCCTTCCTGCCTTCCGGTGCCGGTTCAAGAGAGTGCAGAAAGGGCCTTTCCGAGCCGGACTGACCGGCCCTTTCTGAACATTTTTGAACAGAGACAAAAGCAAGTGGTCGGAGCGTAATGCAATCAAACCCAAAACGCCCGGCGTGACAGGGCCAGGCTAGCCGGCTCGCACGTTCATGTGAAGTTTAGCCGGGTCACGGAGCGCTTTTGTGTCCGGTTCCTGATACCGGGACCCGGTAATATTTTATATCGCGTTTTATTTTATAACAGGCCCAGAGACTCAATGTGGCTGCTGTTGGTGGAATTAATGGTGGAATTCTCCTCAGAAAGAGTTTTCTTTATTCAGATCATGCGCAGAATCGAGGCACGCAGCACACATACATCGCAGCGCTGTGTGATTACACGTTTACATTACACGCTTTATATAACCTCTTATCTACTTCTAACAGCTTCATTCTGATTGGTTACTTTTCAAGCAGGTTACGCCTCTAAAGCTGCATAATTAAGAATGGCCTGGACTTAACCCTTTGCATAGATATAAAAAAGCATGGAGTAGACGTCTCGGCCCCTCCCCCGGGTTAGCCCCCCATATTAAGAATTTTAACAAAAGATCATTGCAGTTGTTAGATCCGGTTAGATCAACTGTTTTTTTCGTTAGATCACGCAGGAGGCGGTATTCACAATCCTATTTTGTGCAGGGGGGGGGGTATACATACAGGTTGCCCCCCCCTCAACTGAAAGTTGGATTTTGGTAGATATTCGTTAGAGCCGGTAAGATCAACTGTTTTTTTCGTTAGATCTAACGAATATCTACCAAAATCCATTAAAAAAATCAAAATTTCAGTTGGGGGCAGCCCCCCTCATTAAATATGCAATATCCCAGTAATTAGACGAGATCTAACGCAGAGCTATCATAATCAGTAACATTTTGTTGAAATTTTTGTTGAGGGGGGGCTGCCTATTTTAGAGTAGATCTAACGAAAAAAAGTTGATCAAACCAATGATCTAACAAAGGCCATGATGTTTTGTTAAAATTCTTAATATGGGGGGGCTAACCCGGGGGAGGCTGCCTTGGCAGAGTTTCATGGATAACCCGTGAATATATCCTGTTTTCTTGTCTTTGTCAGCAATAATATTTACGATAACAAGCGTTTTTCTAACACTGCAGCTCCGGCCTTCAAAGAGACGATCAGGAAACCCGGCTGGGGCTCTTAATCGGCCAGCACAGCCCTGTCTGCCCCGCCGGCCCCCGCACTACAGGGGGGATAACACAGGTGGGGGAACCCATTGTATCCCTTAATCCCCTCACCTGATACATCCCCTGTATACTGATGGGATGGGAGTGATGGGATTGGGGGTTGGGTTCGGTACACATTGCATTGAGATTGTATATAAGTTCTGTGAGTTTGTAAATAAAGTTGTTCTTGTTTTATTGTGATTGGTGGTCTGGCTGATCCGTGGATAGCAGGAGCTCCGTCTGAGGGACTGACCGGTGATTCCTCGGCCCTCAAACAGGGGGTCCCAGCCTTGGGAAAAATTGTCTTCCACAAAACCGGTCCCTGGTGCCAAAAAGGTTGGGGCCCACTGCCCTACGAGCCCCGCCATAGTTGCGGCTGCTGCAACCCCTGTTATGAAACTACAAACTCCCCCAAATCTTGTGGAAATCCTTCCCAGAAGCGCGGAAGCCGTCACAGCTGCAAGGAAAAGGAGTAGAAGAGAACATAAAGGTTTGGTGGCTCATCGGGGGAGGGGGCCCGGACTATCCGTACCGTAAGGGGCCTTTCTGGTGAGGTCTGTAAAATGGTTTAATATCCTGCTGCCTTTTCTGGGAAATCTTCCTTAATATGAAATCTTTGGATCTCGGCCCAGACTTTTTCGGACAGACTCTTTTTGTACGTCGTTCGCAATTTGTTTCACCCGGCAAGCTGACGGACAATACCGGCAAACTGTCCCGATCCCGGAATAACGCAACACCGACGCACACTCTGCAGAAGCAGAGCAAAAAGAGCGTTTACTTAGCTTCAGGTTACTTGAGCAGCGCAGGGGAAGCTCGACTCAGCCAGCGCCCTCCATCGAGACGACGCAGCCCCGCGCTCCAGCAGAGCTTCCGACGAATGACCGGACGTTTTATTACTCCGAGCCGGACGGTGACGGCACAGCTACATTCTAAGCCCAGGATTCACAAGCGCTATACGTGTGTTAGCTCACGCGCTCTGCGAGCAATAGCCTGTTAGCGTATGTGTGACTATCGTGCAGTACGGGGCCGAAGGGGCCGGAGAGGGATAGAAAAACAACTCCCATAACACACCCTCTCTGGGACATACCTTTGGTTGCCAAAAGCCATCATCGTTGCTGAACAGGTTTCCCTTCATGTGCCGTCTGTACTGCTATCTCCATGGAAACACGGGGGGGGGGGCAAAGTATCTGCCCTACCTTCTTCTCTCCCACCACAATCCTTCCTTACCACCTCCCCATTACATACCTTTGGCGGGAGGCAAATACCCATTAATAGAAAAAATAAGGCCGGTAGTAGTAGTAGTAGCTACAGAGCAGCATGTACCAGCAACACGAGAACTTTCACTTACTGATAATATCACCCTATTTACCATCTCTGGGTTTTCTTTTCCCAGCACGGATATCCAGAAGCGGAAGCGGAGGGTTTCGAGCCGGTGTACGGAGGGCTGGGCGTTTAATTAATTTACGGCCCCTGGGGATTCGATGACTTTCGGTGCCTCTTCTGCTGTGGTGCTCAGGATCTCCTCGCTCGGGTTGCTCTCTCCATAGTCGGAAACGGCCGACACACGGATGTTATAGGTTGTATTCGCACCAAGTCCCTCGATAACATGGCTTTCTGTTTTTGTTGCCGTTTTTACTTCGAGCCATACGTCGGAACTTTGCTCTTTATACTGAAGCTTGTACTGCTGTATCACGACTCTCTGGCCCACCACGGACGGAGCCTTCCAGAAAACTCTAATGGAGGAGGAATCGGCAGTGGTTTGCGGCTCTTCGGGCGGACTGGTTGGAAGGGTCCGAGCCCTCGTGACATCACTCACCTCGCTCTGTCCTGCTTTACACACGGCCGAGTATCTGAACTGGTAGTAAGAGCTGGGCACTAAGTTTGGGACTTCAATCTTCTCGGCTTTCTGCACAGGCAAAGAAACCCAGTTACTCTGCCGGTGACCGCTATACAGGTACTCCACTCGATACCCTTCGATAAAACGTCTTCCGAATTCCGCCGGCTGGAGGCTCAGCTCCACGGAGTTGTGAGTGATCTTGGTGAGCGAGGAGCGATTCGGTTTAGACGGAGGCTCAAAATCCAGACTGTCTAATTCTCCCTCTCGATACAAATAGATAGAAATCCTTGGATCATTTCTCTCTCGAAGCGACGTGATGACAAACTTTGTCCTGGAGTTAGAAGAGTTAGCCTGAGCGAAGGACTGGAACTCCTTCACATATTGCCTGACCTTTCCAGACATCCCTCTTTCTTCAAACCACTGATAGCAACCCGTAGAGTTTATTAGGCTTTCATTGATCCAGTGACTTGTATCGGTCAGGTATGGCGCAACTGGAAAAAAGGCAAGTACGTTAAAGCAGACGGCGTAATCAACATACGAACTGAAAAAAACTTCTCTGAGTTTCTCCTTGGTGGATATAACTGGGATTTGGTACAACGCGTTTCGCAGAGTGTACATAAAGTCCATCTCTTTGTGTGTTTCGCTCAAAAAGTCTTTAATGTCGTGTTCTCGAAATACAGACGACTCTTTTCTTCCAAGGATCGCGGCCATCAGCCCCTCATCCATTTCTCCTCCTCGTACAGCGGGCAGCGTTTGCGAGAGCTGGCTCTGGATCTGAAGGATGAATTTCTTACAGTTCTCCCTAAGCTGACGGATTCCCGTCTTGAGGTCCGGGAAGGACTCGGCAGCCGGATGTCTCATCAGATCGTTGCACTGCATGTCGACCTCCGCCATGTACTGCATCATATACTCTTAAGTATATTACTTTTTAAGTAAAGGTTGACGCTGATCTCCCGAACTAGCCGAGCGGCTTTATCGTCCAGGCTCTTCAGCGGGTGAAGCCAGACTCTGAAGGGCACAGCGTTTTCTCCGTTCTCTCCCAGGAGATTGGGGAGGCTGCTGTAGATTTTAACGACCTCGTCAAAGGTCACTTGACTCGTCTGAAGAGCGAAGTCCCCGTAAAACGTGCACTTAACTTCAGGGGTCATCTTGTTGTCACCGTTGGAGATTTGCGGTATTCTTCGGACCATCGCCTGAAGCTTCCCTTCTACCTCCGACAGCTTTTCTGACGAGGACACATCTCGATCAAATATAAAGAAAGCCTGAGCGCCATACAAGATCCCGGTGACGATGTGGGTGGCCGGCAGTTTGTCAGTCCTGCCAGACACGTCGTCTGCACACAGGTGGCCCACGCCAAGCTGCGTGAACTTGGTGGTTCTGGAGTATTTCAGGGTGACTCTGGCTCGTTCTTTTGACCCTTTTGTATCGTTCAGGAACTTTGCGGACCCCCCAACTTGCACCAGGCCACAGAGAAAACTGGCTTTTAAGGCAGCCTTCATTTCCAGGGCAGATGATTTATCAAAAACGGTGTCTGAGGTTATAACCTCGAAGGAGGTGCTATTCTGAGGGGTCACAGAGATGTCCTTTTCCAGAGCCTCCCTCTTCCAAAATGAAATGCCTGTTAGAAAGGAGAGATTTGGTCACACAGGCATGTTTCTTCTTAATGTTTTATCAATGTTTAATATGTCAGGCCATGAGATATCGTCTCTCTGCCTTCAGACTTCCCACCGCTGGCCAAAGTTGGCCCAGTAGCCCCTCTGCTCCAGGGCGGAGCGATCTCCCTTGTAACTGGCCCATATTCACTATGGAGGACCCTGTAACCAGCACAATCTCCATAGTGAACTTGCGCTGTGTCGCGCATGCAGCATGGTGGGGTAGGACACCATACCCCTGCATAGCGGAAGGCAGCCATGGGTCAGATCTAGGGCAGAAACCAACCCAGATGCATCTCTGGTCACTGCTATGACTACCAGAACGGTAATAATGAAACACAGGCCAAGTGACAGGTGCGTGTCAGACTGCTTCAGAATTGTACCTACATTTTATGCTGAGGGCACTAAGGGGTAATTAGGGCCACCCCAGCTAAGGCTAGAGGGCAGATCTGCCAGGGGCGTCTGTTCTTAAACTGAGCTGCCCACCACTGGTGGAGGGTCATGGATCTCACTCTAACCGGCCCAAGATAAACGCAGAGCGAGGTCTGTTCAACATTTCAACTGATGCTGAGCAGGACAGACCTCACACTCCCATCACAGGACCAACGAAAGATGGGGAGAAAGAGACTGGGAAAGGGAAAAATTGTGAGAAGATAATGAGAAAGGGGAGCGATATAGAGAAAGGGGAGAGAAAGATAAGAGAGAGACAACAAAGAAGAGAGAGATAGGGGAGCGATATAGAGAAAGGGAAGGTAACGAGAAAGAGGAGAAATGGATAGAATGGGGAGAGATAATGGCCCCTTATAGACAACTGCCTGTAAATGTGAGTGACTGAATGTGGAGATTAAGCGCGTGTTAGTGAGTATGAGTGTAACTGTGTCGGAGTGATTGTGTAAGTCTGCGCTAATGAGAGAGTTGATGTAAAACAAATGTGTGCCACTTAGTATGTAAGTTACTGGGTGAGAGGCGAGGGAAAAGATGCAGGTATTATAATAAATACGAGTAGAGATAGGGAGGGGACAAAGGGGAGAGATAAAGAAAAAGAAGAGATTGCGATAGAGGAGGAGGGAGATAACGAGAGATGAGGAGAAAGGAAAGACACGGGGAGAGATAAGTTGTAGAAGGAATAATGAGAAGTGGGGAAGATAAAAAGGGTAAAGAGAAAGAGGAGGAGCGAGAAAGGTGGGATGATCAAGAGAACAAAGGAAAGCGATAAACAGAAAGATGGAAAGAAAAGCGAGGGGAAGGAGAGATAAAAAGAAGATAACGAAAAAGGGGAGGGAACGGGAGAGATAGGGAGAAAATGGAGAGCTAAAGGGAGAAAATGGAGAGCTAAAGGGAAAGAAGAGAACTAAAGGGAGAGCTGAGATAAAGAGAAACGTTAGAAATAATGAGAAAGGGGAGGATCAGGAGGAGACCAGAGACCCCGCCGAGAGGAGACCAGAGACCCCGCCGAGAGGAGACCACTATGAGTATAATCCAGGTGTGGGGAAAGTCCGTATGTAGTTATTATAGGGTTAAAATTGGATGCCTAAAGCAGATACTCGGTTGCTGGAAATAAAGAAATCAGAATTTTGTTAAGCTATAAATGTTTTGCAAATATTTGCGTGTGTGCGTGTGTGAGTGTGCGTGCGTGTGTGTGTGCGTGTGTAAGTGTGTGGGCATGTATATACCGTGTGACAGCGACCACTCCCAAAGTTTGCTCTCCATAATCTGGCTTTGTATGTGTGAGCATACGGTGGTGTGATGTTTACCTTCGCGACCGAGGGGGTGCAGGGGCGCTGCTGCTGTTATGCCCCGGTGTCTGCAGCCCGCGCACCCCCCACTTCGACTCGCTCCACCAGAGCCATTCTGTAGGCTCAAGACACAATCCCGTTTCAGGCACATGTGACCGATGTGCGGAAGTCCAGGTCAGTACGTCAACATCAGAATGGTGTTAACGCCTCAATGCCGGCGATGTGTCGATACACTGCAGGGGTTAATATTTGGCGTCGCCCACCCGAAGTTCCAGAAATTACGCACGATCTGCAGAGACTTTCTTAATAAAGAAGCACAAGAATTCCGGTGGTCAGTTTTATTCGCCGAAGTAGCCCCGTATCAACGGCAGACGTCGTACCTGGAACCAAGACTAGTCATCCCGACAATCAATAGAGCAACTGCCCGAGGGAAGACGGGGCGTCCGAGGGACGTCGGGAGTCTCGATGGCCATGACGTCAGCCGCAACGGCGTAAAACCAAGTCGTTGGGTCTGAATCAGCGAGACGTCACCTAGCAGGCGAGAGACGGCTATTTTTTGGTACAGGCGTACACGGATGCGCGCGTTACTGAAATCCGTAGAACGTCCAGGTCTAAATAACCCCATAAGATATAAATATAACCCCTTACGTGTACGCCGCCACGGGGAAGCTGTCCATCCTGTGTATTCTGCCCCATGTAGGTTAAGCTGCTGATTGGCTGAGACCCAGTCTTTGTGGGGATGACGGGATTTCAGACAGAGATGATCAGATTATGCTGAATTATGCCACGAGGAGCAAGGGCATGACGGGCAGTACGGTGGGGCGAGGATGGGGGCAATCGGGAGAAGTACGCCTGAGGCGACGGAGTGGGCATACGGGGCGAAGTACGGTAGGGTGCGAGGAGCGGGGCAATACCCAGGGCGGAAGCTATACGCCCGTGGGGCGAGGAGCGGCATACAGGGCAGTATCCTGGGCGCGACGGAGTGGCGGCATACGAGCGATAGTAATGTGGGGCGACGGAGCGGGGCATACCGGGGCGCAGTCACGGATACGGCCCGAGGATGCGGCAGCAATACAGGGGAACTCCGTGGGCAGGAGCGGTGGCAACTACAGGGCAGTATGGCTTGGGCGAAGGAAGTGGGGCACGTGACGGGGGAAGTAAGCGTGGGGCCGAGGATCAGCGGCCGGCAATACGGGGCGGGGCAGCTGCCCGCACCTGCCAGCCCCCCGCGAGGATCGGTCGTCATACGGGGCAGGACGGTGGGCAGGGCGAGGAGCGGGGCATACGGGGGAAGTACGGTGGGGCGACCCGGAGAGATGGTGGTAAAACTGCATGGGGGGGGGTTACCCCGGTATAACGTTCTATACATTCAGAAATCTACAGAAGAGAGCCCAGACCTCAGAGACGGTTCAGCGGCTGCCGGGGCCACAAATATATCCGTCCAAAAGCACGCGGCCCCCGCTCCTAGTCACCGAGCCGCTGACAGGCGTATCAAACCCAGAGACGGACGTCAGCCGCTGAACGGGTCGTGCCGAGAAGCCCTGCGACTCCAAACCGCCACAGGATGCCGCCTTTACCACAAGTCAGTCCATGAAACCTCCGCCCTGATAAATCTGCCCCGGTCCGGGGTAATAAAAGTCTACAGGAAAGACGTTTACTTTATATACCATGCTGGGCGTAGCCACACCGCATTAAAAACGCGCACCTCCGTCTGAGGCGACCCGAAGTCTACCAATTAATAAAATGGCTGCCGCAATTTATTCTAATGCCTATGCCAGTAACAAAGATGGCCGCCGAACCTGTGTGGCGGCCATTTTTGTTACTGGTGCAGGCATTAGGCAATAAATATTGTTTTACTTGCTGGGGCTTTTATTTTATTACAGGTGGCGCTACCTGAAGTGAAGGCACAGGGCAGATACAGATAGGGCACAGGGCAGATACAGATAGGGCACAGGGCAGATACAGATAGGGCACAGGGCAGATACAGATAGGGCACAGGGCAGATACAGATAGGGCACGTGCTGACAGGGCAGAAATACGGATGGGGCACATTCTAACGGATCCCGGTACCCCGAGTGGGTATACCCATTTTCCTCGGCTACTCCGAGCGCTGATTACCGGCCGCTACCGCCTTCCCTGCAAGAAACATCGGCCGAGGCGAGACGCTTGAGGGTAAATCATGAACTGAGTTTAATGGGAAACACGTGGGGTATTTAAACAGTACAAGGGGGTAATTTGCATATTAGGGAGCGCAAGGTCGGTCTCTTCACACCTCGCTTCACTGCTCCCTAATCACTACCCGAGCGTGGAGATATGACATCATACACCCGCGCTCTGCAGCAATACCCAGCCGTGCCGGTGCCCCAAACCCGATGGTTCCCTAAGACTCGATTACCGCGATTTCTGTGATACTCACCCGATGCCTGGGGCTGATGAGGTCATACAAAGATAGGGCAAAAGAAACGACTGACGTCCCAACAGCTGATGGCCTGTTTCAGTGTAAGGCATGCGCCATGTGGGCTCCATGGGGCTCCGGCTGTAACCTGTATGCCGCAGCTGATGTGGCTCTACGTGGCGCATGCCCGGGGGTCTTGTTTCTATCCGCTCCCTGTAAATATTCCACAGAGAGAGAAGCTAAAACAAATACGCTCTGGACAAGGTAAGGCTGTAAAAGTATGATGTGTGGGGGCATTTGAGTGTGAGTGTATGTGTAAGAGTGTGGGTATTGTGAGTGAGTGTGTGTACTAGTGCATGTTAGCTACACATGAGTCAAACCGTATTTCACGCGCCGTTGTCTGGAATCGTCATCGCCCGTTGCTGAAGTGTAACGTTGTGTTATTAGATATTGCACTGTTTGTGTGAATGAGCAGAACTCACGTCGGGGGGGGTCTAGAAACGCGTGGCGGTGTGCGCTCTCTCCAAGCGATTGAGGATTTCCGTGACCCTCTCGCTTTATTGTGAAAGTTAAGGGAAAGGGTTAATGTAATGGCGCCAGCATGTCTGGGAGAGGAGATGCTTTATATTTGTGCCGCTTCTAAAGGATGCGCGAGAATTCCCAACAACACGCCAAGAGTGCCGAGCTGGGCAGAATCACGGAGGGGGCCACAGGCCGTGGACAGACTGCCTGCTGCAGAACACTCCAAGAGTGCCGAGCTGGGCAGAATCACGGAGGGGGCCACGGGCCGTGGACAGACTACCTGCTGCAGAACACGCCAAGAGTGCCGAGCTGGGCAGAAT
>VKOC01000006.1:51835-66040 GCA_009364415.1 Spea multiplicata
ATACCAAGTTACTGATACGGGGGGAAGACACCGGGAACCTAAAGGGGGAGGAACCCTATCGTCAGGACAGAGTTAATGCAGAGAAGGTATACGGAATATACCAGGTCACTGTTATGGGGGGGGCTGATGCTTTAAGGCTAGTGGCCCCTTAATGGACGACTGCCGGCTGGAAGCGATTTTCCGCCTGTGGCGGCACGTTAACACCTGGAGTTGGCCAATCGAGTTAAACAGCCGTTTATATGGGGCCCCTCTCGGTACGGCCCCTCCCCCATTTGTTCCGCAGCCACTTTTCTTGTTTGTGGGAAAAATCCCAACCGAAACCGCTTCCAGGTTTGTCGCGCGGTGGCTGCCGGGAGCCGGACTGAATCCTTAACCCGAATCCGCCCCGCCTTCAATCCCGGCCTCCTCCGCGCGCCCGTTCTCTCTCGCTCCCGTCACCCCCCGCGGCTTCTCTATCGGGTTCCCGGCGTGCTGTGCGCTGTCAGCGAATCTCGGCTGAGGAATTATGTCCCGGGACTGCCGCCCGTCCGCCCAGCAGGTACTGAGAGCTGGCGATCTACCGGGGACCGGCTGATCCAACTGAATGGCTACCGCTGTATAGTTCAATAGGGATTCCCTCCCGTAGGCTTCCAGTCCCGGGCGACACACTGAGTGGGCGGATTTACACTCGGTTGCCGGGAGTTCGGGGGGGGGGGTGCTTACCGGCTGCCGTATGCCGTATGCCGGTCTCGGTTACCGGGAGTTCTAGGTGTCCGAGTTGACCTGCCCCCTGTAGTTAGATGGGCGTGACCGGGCCCCCTGTTTAGTTAGAGGGGCGTGGCCGGGCAGACCGTGCCCCCTGTATAGAGGGGCGGGGCTAGTGCTGTGTAGACCGGCTCCCGTGCGCGGTTGGAGGCCGGTACCGTATACACCTTCGTGTAACGTGCGTTCGGTTCTAGGTGTGACGGTAGTTTTGTGTTCTAGGCTCCCGTGGCGTTCGATGATGTCGCTGTGTATTTCTCGGAGGCGGAATGGGGCAGTTTGAGGGACGATCAGAAGACTCTCTACAAGGATGTGATGAAAGACAATTACCGGCTGATCCTCTCGCTAAGTACGCGTTTATTTATAATCTAGAGACCTGCAGCCGGTACTGAAAGGGTTAATGCATTCGGGGGGGGGGGTTGTAAATGATGTATTCTCACATATACCGGGGCGAAGCTGGCGCGTGCCTTCGCTCCCCGGCCCAGACGATGTCCCGATGGCGGACTCGTAGAACAGGAAGTGTACTGAGGTATGCTTCCTGCTTCCAGTGGAGACGCCTAGGGGCGGTTCAAGGAGACGCATCAAGCCATTCATGTTCTGTGCTTTCTCTACACAGGTCGCCCTGATATCATACTGAACATCGAGCTGGGACAGGAACCGTACGTAACGAGCAGCCCCTCATCTTCCAACGATGACGAGAATCCGGATAACAGTCAGCGGGGTACGTGGGGCAGGAGCGGGGCGCGTGCAGACTGGGGCAGGAGCGGGCGCGTGCAGACGGGGCAGGCGGCGGCGCGTGCAGACGGGGCAGGAGCGGGGCGTGCAGACTGGGGCAGGAGCGGGGCAAAGAACCAGCCTTCCCAATTCAGGGCTGGACATTGACTTCCCGTCAGCTGAAAGGAGAGGCAGCTGCCTAGGGGTCCCCCTCGGTGCCTGAGGACGGAGCGAGCCAGTGATTTCCTTAAATAATTGGCGTCTGAAGGAAGAGGGGTAAAAGTGCGTGAAGGGAGACTCAGTGCAAGCGAGAGGATCGTGAGTGTTTCAGACAAGCCTCGAGTGGAGAGCGTCCTCGCACGTCCCACTCACTGCCTTTTATTTCCGCAGGAATTAACAGTTTATTGTAAAACATAGACCCATATATCCACAGAACTTCATTAGCATAAATTAACATAAATTAACATTGATAAACAGGTACATGTAGACAACCCCACCTTTAATCCCCTGGCAGCCATCCTATTGGTGCTCCTGCCTGTGCTGTCTTTGTTTGGTAGCCGGGCTGGAGCCGTCTCCGAGTACCTTGGGCCCTTGCATGACCGCTCATTCCGTCACATATCTCCCCTTTAAAAACAAGACTGAACTGGGGCCCGACCCCAACCGGCTCTGCAACCAGTCCAGTCGCTCCTAGAGTTGTGGATGCAGGGGGCTGGCAAGAGGCACCTGTCCCACTAACCAGTACTGGGGTGCACTCAATGATTGGGGAGTTCGGGTCCCAGACGAGGACAACAGTCCCACTCGGCAGGGCAGGGAGACAGGGTCCATGATCTGCGGGTAGCCGGCTTGCTTTTAGTCCTCTCCAGGGGCCCCAGTGATGGACAGTCCGTCACTCACTCCATCACACCAACTAATAGGTTTTTATTGTCCTCCTCGAGCATTGATATGTAACGCTCCTCCTTCTTACCGCAGGCACGAGGCAGGATCACCAACAAGAGGCACAAAGGAAAGATCCCGGCTGCGTGTCCGGAGAAGAAAGGAGTGCGGAGACAAACGGTGCGGAGCGAGGGAGCAGCGCGGAGACAAACGATGCGGAGCGAGGGAGCGGCGCGAGGAGACAAAGCAGATACCCCAGAGTGAATCCGTTCCGGTGGGTAAAAAAAGAGAAGAAGAGGAAACACGCAGGGAAGCGGAGACGAGAAAGGCACGCAAGCGAAAAAAGAAGCGACGTAACCACAGCGACTGAAGATGTAGAGGAAAAGGTATCCGCTGAGGTGGTCGCGCAGGTTCCCCAAGCGGTCCTTACAGACAGTCAGCCATTAGACAGCCAGGCCACGGTTAGTGTCTGTGAGAAACATTCACAGACAGACATACCGACGGAGCACGTCTCTGGCAAGACCGAGAAATGTGCCGTGCCTATAGAGCCACCCGGCGTCCGCAAAGGTCCCCCCGACAAGTGTGACGCCTGCCCTGTCCCGCCTGCACGGCCCCGGCGTAAAGATGGACGAACGGATAAAAACATAGAAAATACAAACATTCTCGGCAGTGAAGCCACCGCTGCGTGCGATCCGAGCGACAAAACTGCTGAGGCTTCTGGGAAAGCTGTGGACGTTTTACCGAATCCCTCGGAAGGTTCTGGAGCTTCTGACCCCACCAGAGAGACCGTAAACCATAAAAGGGTGGATATCTCCGAGGGGAAGGGCAGACATTTCCTCCACACTGAAGACCTGAAACCTCCCGGCGAGGAGTCTTCTGCCCCGCAGCGCCAAAGCGACTTCCCCGCGAGTGACGAGAGTGAGGGGCGCTCCGAGAGCGCAGGGGCTCAGCCGAGACATGAGCAGAACGCGAGACCTCAACGGGTCCCGACACCAAGTCCTCCTCGGGGAAAAGGCGGTTCCGTAGGAAGCCCGTTGGAAATGCACGGCCCGGGGCCTCGGGGCGATGCGAAGGCCAATCAGATGTCCCCAAAACACGCAGAGCTTTTCTCGCGTCCCGAAATTCCAAGGTGCAAGTCAGAAAAGACAAAACGCGTTCGCTTTAACGAGGTCGTCACCGTGTTTATTATCCAGCCGCTCAAGGGAACAGGAAGGGGAATAATCCACCGGCGGAAGAATCGAGTACATTTCGCAAACTCAAATGAGAAAAGGACTTTAGTGACGGGTTCTCCGAAGCCCGGTCTCTCCAAACCGTGCCAGAGCGGCCCGGAGAGCATGGCGAGGGGCTCACTGAGTAAACGGAAGGCGACGCTTTGTGTGGAGGGCAACCACGTCGCACGGAAAAGGACCGGGGTCTCTGTAAGGCAAGTTAAAGACCATAAGGGGGCTAAACAGATGCCGGTAACGAAGAGACTCCAAGCTGGAAAAGAGACTGTCGAGACAGCTGGATGTACGGCCACGTTATTAAGATGCAAAGCAGACGCTGATCAATCAGAAAACCTTAGCCAGGAAGGGACTGAAAATTCCAACGCCAACACGGCTAGCAAGGAGGCGTCTGAACACGTGGACGGGCCACGCGTGAGACAGACTGAGCGTGACCCCAAGGCAAAGGAAGCCGGTACCAAACACGCCATCAGGAGAGAGAAGGTGACCAAAGAACCAAACGCAAACCTGACTCGGACTAAAACAGAAGTGGCTTCTCCCACCAGACTTTCCGACCCCAAAACACCACGAAATGAGGCAGTTAGACCTCATCCGCCTGCGCACGATGGCCACGCGGCTCCCCAGTCAGAGCTTGGTGACCACCAGAAGGACTCCCGGTCTGATTTGTGCCGTGTTGGCCAAGAATACGGACGTCATTGTAGACCCCCGGAAAAGAATAATAGAAGCAACAGAGGCTTTGAGATATCGATGGAAGAACACGGAAGCCCCGGCACAGAGATGCTCCAGGACTCGGCCCCCAGCGGCGGATTCAGCAGTGAAACCAAGCAGATCCCGGACGAGGAAAACCCGCGACAAAAAACCCCAGAAGCCCAAACACACGGAACCGGCACCAGTAATGCTAGCGAGTGCGGATCCGACCCCATGCGCGAGGAAAAGAAATTAAATCCACGCTGGAAGTGCGGAGCCCACAGCGACTCCGTGGGTGGAAAAAGCCCCCCGCGGACCTCCTGCAAATGTAAGAGAAACGGTAAAACTACGAAAGGCAGCGCTCCAGGAGCTAACAGTCTAAAAGACGGTCCGCAGAACAGCCCCATCAGCAAACGGCATACCGTAAACCCCAAGCCGGTTATCAGTGCCGGCAAGCGGCTCCCCACGGCTGGGTCTCACCAGGGCCACACCAGAAAAAAATCCCGGCTTTGCGTTGATCCCGGTAATGAACCAAATGGTCAGAGTGAACGGCAGACATCGATCCAAACCAGCGCAACAGTCCCCAAAAACACGGCGAAAACCCCCCAAAAACACAACGGTGCCAACGAGAAACTCGCAGGAGAGAATCCTCCGGAAACTACCACCTGCCCAAGGAAAGTGAAGAGGGGCAAAGCGGAAACGGGGGCCGCTAAGGAGAACGGACTGAAGCCTTCGCCAGACAAAGAAAAACATTCGTGCAACATGCCGGATTCTCCTGCCCAAAATGCCCCCGTCCCTTCTGGGTCACTTAAAACGTCACAGAATAAGCCCTGCGTCAAATGTGGGAATCCCTTTATAAAGAGAAGGGCAAAACCCGAGGAGGGCCACCCAAAGACACGGAAAAAGCGCGCCAAATTAACGGGACCTTTCAAGTGCAACGAGTGCGGAAAGCTCTTTACCCGCAACTTTTCCCTTTTGATTCACCGCAGCATTCACACCGGAGAGAAACCCTTTACCTGCCAGGAGTGCGGAAAGAAGTTCCGGGAAAACAACAGTCTGAAGTGCCACATGAGATGCCACACCAAAGAGAAGCCATACCTGTGTCTGGAGTGCGGGAAGAGATTCAGCCAGCACTCGACTCTCGTCACTCACCAGCGGACGCACACGGACGAGAGACCGTTTGAGTGCAAAGAGTGCGGGAAGAGTTTCAGCGACCGCTCCACGTTCCTCCGCCACAAGCTCATCCACACCGGGGAGAAGCCCTTCTCCTGCTCCCACTGCGGAAAGAACTTTAATCAGTTGGCGCATGTCAGGCGGCACGAGAAGATCCACACTGGCGAGCGTCCGTATGCCTGCGCGGTCTGCGGCAAAAGGTTCATCGACCGCCCCAAGCTCGTCAAGCATGAACAAATTCACAAACGGGAAGCCAAATGAGGTTTTGGAAGAGAAATATAGAAAACTTCAGGCTGCGGCCATCGTGTCTGGAGCTGTAGGGCCGCGGAGCTTTATGAGCACTTTACAGGGTTTCTGTGGGTCCCCCCCCCCACGAGATCTGTTTCCTATTTGTGCGGCTGGATATGTGTTGGTACCCCCCCTAACACCTCTAAACGGCTACATTGTACAGTGGTGTGAAAAAGTGAGTACACCCTCTCTGAATTCGATGGTTTTACATATCAGGAATTAATAACAATCATCTGTAAATAGGTAAATACAACAACAGACGACATTACACTGTGTCATAATTTAACAAAAATAAAGCCAAAATGGAGAAGCCATGTGTGGAAAAACGAAGTAACTTATCGCTGCTAAAGATGGCTCTGTATGACTTTACGCGTCTCTCACATCATTGTGGAGGAGTTTGGGGCCGCTCTTCTTTACGACGTTGCGTCGGTTCATTGATGTTCATTGAGGTTTGCGGGGATTTGTTTATGCGCAGCTCTCAAGGCCCCGCATCAGTCGGGAGGTGGTCTGGACTTTGACCGGGCCATTGCAGCACCCTGATTCTTTACTTTTTCAGCCATTCTGTTGTAGATTTGCTGGTGTGCTTGGGATCATTGTCCTGGTGCAAGTCCCAATATGGTCCAAGCTTTAGCTGTCAGGCAGATGGCCTCACATTCGACTCTAGAATACTTTGGTATAAAAAGGAATTGATGGGCGACTCAATGACTGCGAGGTTCCAAATCACCCCCCCTCCACCCCCGTGCTTGACAGTCGTATGTGGTGATTGTGCTGATTCGCCGAACGTCTCCACTTTGGTGTCGTCTGTCCAAAGGACGTTGTTCCAGAAGTCTTGTGGTTCAATCAGATGCGACTTTGCTAACCTAAGCCGCGCTGCCGCGTTCTTTTCAGAGAGAAGAGGCTTTTTCCTGGCAATCCTCACACGTGTTCAGCCTTTTTCTAATTGTGCTGTTAAGAACTTTAACAATTGCTTCTCTGAGGTCATCGCTGATGTCTGCTAAAACTTCGCCTTTTATAGAGATGATCACACTTGCTGATGATCAGTTAATCGCGGGCCTTTGATTGGCAGCAGCTTAATTTCTATGGAAGCAGTGAGGGTCTACTGTTTTTTTCACGCATGGCTTCTCCATTTTGGCTTTATTTTTGTGGCGTAATATGTTGTGTTCACCTGAGGTTGTATTTATTTCATTTTTAGACCTGTTAAGGGACAGATGATTGTTATTATGCCCTGATATGCAAACCAGAGAATTCGGAGGGGGTTTACTTTTTCACACCCCGTGTACTGTGAGTCCCGGTGAACGGCTACCTGCACCTGAGTGGAATATTGAAAATTAGATTTGTGAGAATTACCGTCTCTCCCACCAAAGCCACAGAAGCGACGATAACCACAGGAGTGGGAAGGAGATGAAGGAACTTGGTTATTCCTGCCCAACTTTCCGTCCGGCTTCTCGGGGGGGGGATCTTTACGGTTAGACTAACGGCGTCCGTGTGGGCCGGCTGGATGCTGCTTCATGATTATCTATTTTTGTATGTTAACGGTGCGTCCGTGGAATGTATTATATATAATTGTTCTGGGGGAGGCGGGATTGGAGTTATAACCGGATGTGGGTTTATACTTTTATACCCGCCGGACCCGGCTACCCATTTTCAGAGGGGTTTTTACCTGATTGTGTATAAAATATATACGTTTTATCGGTGTTTTGGTGTCCTGGGACCGGCTATAGGGTCTGATTACGTGCAATAATTACCCTCTGATGAAATCTTTCTAGTGTTTGTACCATGAAAAAAAAATCTATATATTTATATCCATAAAAAGTATTCGCCCGATTTCTTCATTTTTTGCTAATTTCTCCCGTTTCTGTGTTTCTGGTCATTTCATTGCTGTAAAATACTTGGAAAGTAAATGCTTTGCGTGCATCAGAAGCGGCTCGGATTACTGCGGGAAGATCCCTTCAGACTAACTTCATTCGTGTTTTGACCGGGTAAATAAGATAAAACACCGGGGAGGGGCAGTAGATGCGCATCAGACACTCTCCCTCATAGAAGACGTATAAATAACTGGTGAATGACCTAAGTAAATTAGAGGAATGGGGGAGAGCGCGACGGCTGCAGTTTAATTGTTAGAGCGAATGGGGAGCAGCGGGCGGCTGCAGTTAAATGTTAAGAATGGGGGCATGAGCGCGGCGCGCTGCAGTTTAATGTTAGAGGATATGCCGGGGCGAGATCGCGGGGGGCTGCAGCTTTATGTTAGAAGTAATGGGCGATAGCCGTGGGCCCGGCTGCAGTTTAATTGTTAGAGGGAATGAGGGACAGAGCGCGGCGGCTGCCCAGTTTTAATGTTTAGAGGAATGCGGGGACGTTCGCCGGGTGGACTGCAGTTTAATGTTAGTAGAATGTGGGGAGAGCGCGGCGCTGCGGTTTAATGTTAGAAAGGAATGGGGGACCGAGCGCGGGCGCGGCTGCAGTTTAATGTTTTAGAGGAATGCGCGCGAGAGCGCTGGGGCTGCAGGTTTAATGTTAGAGGAAATGCGGAGAGCCGCTGGCGCTGCAGTTAATGCTTAGAGGAATGGGGAGAGGCGCGCGCGGCTGCCCGGTTTAATGTTAGTAGGAATTGGGGGGAGAGCGCGGCGGCTGCGGTATATTAATGTTAGAGGAGATGGCGGATGAAGAGCGGCAGGCTGGAGTTTTAATGTTAAGGAATGGGGGAGAAGCACGGCTCGCGCTGCAGTTATAATGTAGAGGAATGGGTTGAGAGCGCGGCGGCTGCCGTTTAATGTTTAGAGGAATGGGGAGGGAGCAGCGGGCGGCTGGAGTAAATGTTAGAGGAATGGGGAGAGCACGCGCGCTGCAGTTTAATGTTAGAAGGAATGGGAGAGGGGAGCCAGGCGCTGCGGGTTAATGTTAGAGGAATGGGGAGAGCGCGGCGGCTGCAGTTTAAGGTTCTCCCCCGCTCCACGTGTTCTCCGCTTGTAGATAATGCCTCTCACCGGGGTCCCAGAGCCTTAGCAATTACTTTTAACTGAACCCAATAGAAACATTTAGCGTTTGGGGCGAATTGTCGTCGTATACCGTATTGACCCGATTATAGGTGCACTTTTCCCCCATAATTTATATCTTTAAAGTGGGGGTGCGGCCTATAATCGGGGTTTAGCATTTTTACCGTCTTTAGGGTGTCTGGAAGACCGGTGCAAAAATAACGTTTAGGTACAGAGGGGGGGGGAGCCTCATATAATACATTACATGTAAAAAAAGCAAAAAAATAGTATTTAAAAGAAAGAAATATATAAGGGTGCGGCCTCTTCGGCCAATACGGTACTGTTATATTCGGCCAATACGGTACTGTTTTGTTTGTTACATCCTTCAGCTATTGTGCAGCGTCACAGAAAACAATAAATAATAAAATTGGTTTAATGACCCAAAACATTTAAATGTGACAAATATGCAAGAAATCGGGAAGGAGGAATCATTTTGCTCCGAGCTCCGTACGCCCCTCGTTAAAAGAATGCGCCCCTTCTTTCTTCCTTCTCGCCCCCTTTTTGTCTTTTACTCCCTCTTTTCTCACCTCAGCTCGCTCTGCCAAAGCCCCACCAACCCAATCCGTCCTCACATACAGAATCAGTCAGGAGGGGAGAGACCGGGGGGAGGAAAGAGAAGGGCAGAGGACCGCAGTGGAGGGAGGAAAAGGAGGGCAGAGAGCAGTGGGGAGGAAAGGAGCAAGAAGAGCAAGGGGGGGGGAGGGCAAAGAGCGGTAGGGGGAGGGGGTGTGCAGTGAGACGGTAACCTTGGGCGTCAGCGCCGTTGGGAAGGGGCGGTCAGTGATGGGAAGCGCCAGACCGACCGTGAGAATTGTGACACTGAGCAGCTAGGAGCCTATCAGAGTGCATCAGGTGTATTCTGATTGGTCCTTACTTAAAGCCCTGCCCACCGTGAGACGGGACAGAAAACGGAGCGGCCGCTAGAAGTCAAAGAGTTCGTCCAGGAAGATTAAGATGTCGACCACGTCCCACTCGGCCTGCGAGCCGAAATCTTCCAGCAGCTCCTCTGCAAAGAGACAAAGAGTCAGACGGAGGGACTGGAGTCACCGAGGCAGGCAGCACGCCACGTACGGGACGGTACCTGGGCAGTGGATCTGCAGCTCCATATCGAGTTCTTCGGGTTGCGGTAACAGTTCCTCCGTGCGACCTGCAATTACAGAGCCCGTCACATCCACCAACCCACGGGTGGCGGAGTACGGTATCCACCACAGCTTTACCTAACTCGCCGGCAGCTCGACCCCATCCGACACCCCGTCTAGTCTGTAAAGCCTTATGTCTATCCCAAGCATGCGTAAACAGCTTGCTGCATTACCCTCTACCACTTCTGCTGGGAGGCTGCTCCACTTATCCACCACCCTCTCAGTAAAGTAAAACATTTGCTCTGGTCTTTTCTGCCCGGACTCCCTTTATTGGGAGGGTTTTCCCGCTAACCCTCCTTGACGCTTGTTCTGCCCCGCATTTCCCAGCCGCCCGCGGGAGATGTGCCGTCTCCTCCTCCTCCTCTCCTCCGTTTCCTTCCCTCGCTCCCACTTCTCTAACCTCGCTCGGAGATGGGATTTCTCATGGGTTAAACTGCCCCCCCACCACCACGCTGGGGGGGGTGAGTGGGGTATTTGGTGGCCTGTTCCGTACCTGTGTGTATGCCGTCCTCCGCCCGTGGCCCCTCAGAGACCTGGTGGCCCCTGATACAGGGATCCTCGCCTCTCTCTATCCTGGACACGACCTCCGGCTGCCCTGATCAGAGGAGCGCGAGAGAAAATGTAACAGTTGGTGGCGCAGGCACAGAGGGCTCCTCGTCCACGCGGCCCCCCACGTCCACGCGGCCCCCCCACGCGCCGTGTCTTACCCACAAACACCAGGGTCTGGTAATTCTCCTTCATCACATCCTTGTAGAGCTCCTTCTGCCATTCCTCCAGACAGATCCACTCCTCCTCGGTGAAATACACGGCCACGTCATCAAACTGCACCGCTGCCTGCAGGAGAGACGGACGCGGCGTCCGGCCAATCAGAGAGGACTTTCAAGAAATCCCGCCCATATTAACTACACAGGATCCGGGGCATCGTGCGGGGCATCACACTGCGCAGCCACGGCGCTCAATACACGGGGGCCGAGCCAGCGGCGTACACGGTCTGAGTAACCCACGTGTCCAGCACCATCACCGGGACCCGCTCACATCCTCCAGCCACACTCTGCTCACTAATATCCACTCACCCCCAACACACTGACCACTAATACACACTCACCCAAACACACTGCCCACTAACACCCACTCACCCCAACACACTGACCATTAATACCCACTCCACACTCAAACCCACACTCCCACTAACACCCACTACACCCAAAACACACTGCCCAACAACACCCACTCCTCACCCCAACACAACTGACATTAATACCCACATCACCCCACACGAGCTGACCACTAACACCCACTCAACCCACAACACTGACCCACTAACACCCACTCAACCCAACACACTGACTCATACACCACCTCACCCCAAACACTGAACCACATAACACCCCACTCACCCCAACACACTGACCAATACCCCTCACCCCAACACACTGACCACTAATACCCACTCACCCCAACACTCCGCCCACTAATACCCACTCACTCCAACACTCCGCCCACTAATACCCACTCACCCCCAACACATTGTGAACCACCCCCTATAAGCTCAGACCCACGACCGGCCCCTCTCTCCCGCACTCGCCTGGCTTATGAGCATGTCTGGCACCCCGCGGGCCCGCTCGCGGTCCCAGGCCTCTCAGGGTCCCTTCTTCCATAATACCCCAGCGGCACGGAGAGCAGAGCCCGCCCCGAGGCATGCCGGGAAAAGCAGCCCGCCAGGCGTTTCAACTACAATCCCCGACAGCCACCGCGACAGGGGCGTGGCCAACACGACTGTCCGCCCTTACCAGTTAAGGACACCCGCGCAGCCTTTTACCATGACAACGCCTTTCCGTAACCACGGTAATGAGTCAGCTGACACACTATACGCCGTAACCACGCAAGCACTGACTGGCAACCGCATAGCAACCAAAAAACCATGGTAACCACTCACATCATAACAATGCAGCAAGACCCACAAAATTGGGACATAACAGTTTTTAATTTTAAACCAGGCCGGTGGCAGCACCCCGGAACAACCTCTGTGTGATGTCATAAGGTGTGTCCTCACCCAGAAACAGGCTCTGTGTGATGTCATACATGTGTCCACACCCCGAAACAGAGTCTGTGTGATGTCATACATGAGTACACACTTCGAAAACAGGCTCTGTGTGATGTCATACACAAGTCCACACCTTGAAAACAGGCTCTGTGTAATGTCATATGTGTGTCCTCACTCAGAAACAGGCTCTTTGTGATGTCATTCACAAGTCCACGCCTCCAAAACAGACTCTGTGTGAGGTTTACATGAGTACACACTCCGAATACAGGCTCTGTGTGAAGTCATACATGAGTCCACAGCCAGAAACAGGCTCTGTGATGTCATACACAAGTTCACACCCAGAAACAGGCTCTGTGATGCCATGCAGGAGTCCACACCCAGAAACAGACTCTATGTGATGTCATACATGAGTCTACACCCAGAAACAGGCTTTGTGTGATGTCATATCCGAGTCCACACCCAGAAACAGCCTCTGTGTGATGTCATACACAAGTCTACACCCAGAAATAGGCTCTGTGTGATGTCATATCCGAGTCCACACCCAGAAACAGCCTCTGTGTGATGTCATACACAAGTCTACACCCAGAAATAGGCTCTGTGTGATGTCATATCCGAGTCCACACCCAGAAACAGACTGTGTGATGTCATACACGAGGCCACACCCAGAAACAGGCTCTGTGTGATGTCATACCAGAATACACACACAAAAAACAGGCATTGCGTGACGTCATGTGCAAGTCCACACCCAAAACACAGGCAATATGTGATGCCATGCTTGAGACGGCCCCAGAGTGTGTGACCCTGAGAATCAGACCCTTGGCCCTGAAACTGGGGCTATTACCCTGAGACTCAGGGGCAAACCCTGGGAGCTCCCAGACAGGGATTTCTCCCTAATGCAAGCATGGCATACCTCCCAAGTGTCCTTCTTTAGGATGGGCAATCCCTCTGATTATCCAGCGCCTAATTCTGCTGTCTGAAAGGCACTAATAAGTCTAATGAGCTTCTCACGCGGCAGGGCAGATCTCATATATAAACTGCATACATTAACCCTAAAATCACCGCCTTACCAACCACTGCACCTCAGCTGCAAGGGAATCTCCAGGGCAGGGCTGGCACCCTCTGGCCCAGGTAACACATACACACTGGCACACATTTTTAAACACACTCTGACATTTGCACAGACCTACACACTTCCGCTTACACACATTAACCCTCAAGGTCCCAAGTCCCCCGGAGACGCGGTTGGTTCTCCCAGGTCAAGAATATTCCTGATGCACGATCTCATACTCTCCCTCAATCTCTCCCAACCTTCGGTGAGCGCTTCCATTTCCCATCTCCTTTTTTCTGAATCTCTGCCTCTTCTTGTTCTTCTGTCTTTCTTCTGTCTTTCCTCATCCACTTCTCCCCGGTATCAGCTCCAGGCGAAGAAAGAACAACAAGAAGAAGCAAGAGAAATGGCTCCCAAGGCCCCCCAACTTCACCAACCAACATGTCACACAGTGCCACCTTTGCCCCCAAATAGCTTGTACCTCCTTTGCCCCGGCTGGTGAGTGACACCTTTGCCCCAAACAGCTTGCCTGTGCCATCACATACACTTCTTCTCACACACTTACACATACATGCTCACACACTTGATGGCGAGGAGGAGTGATTGGCCGAGGAGTGTGATGAGTGAGGGAGGAGAGTGATGGCAGGAGCGAGTTGATGGCTGGAGGAACAGGTGTGATGGCGAGGGAGGGAATGATGGTGAAGTATGATGTGATGGCGAGGAGGTGTGATGGCGAGGAGGTGTGATGGTGTTAGGTAGTTGAATTGTGAGATTGTAAAGATGTGAGAAAGTAGAGGTGTGATAGGTTGAGTACTGAGTGTGCATGAGGCAGGGGCCTGAGAGCAAACTCATCATTCAGTGGGGGATTAATCCAGTATATAGTGAGGAGGGGGGTTAACCCAGCAGATAGTGCTAAGACGCACACTTACCCCATAAAAAACCACGTGTGTGCCTTTTGTATTATTACCGGCTTTCAGTACATAACAAATATTCAAAAATCTGAATAATAATTTAGAAAAAAAGAAAAAGCCTGAATATAAGACGACCCCTATAGGAAAAAAGTTTTACCAGCAAATATTAATTCATGTAAACTATTTTTCATATTTAATAAAAACTACGACTGAGAAAAATGCTTTGTTTTAATGTTCTTGTATTTGCCAACCTGCCCCACAGTTATGCACATTTGCCCTCCCTATATGCCACTCTGCCCCCCAGAAATGCCTTATACCCCCCTATATGCCAC
>VKOC01000006.1:89517-101835 GCA_009364415.1 Spea multiplicata
ATCCAAATTTAGGAAAAAAAAAACCATAAGTATTTTACAATATAATACAAAAAGGACAAAATCTGCGTGTATTCTTTGCAATTTGTATGAAAACGCGATCGGATAGAACTACTCGAGGGACGTATGTTTTGTTACAAAATATTTTGCATAATTGCGTAATTTTACGTACATCAGGAAAGTGGAATTTGGAAAATGCAACAGTTAATCTTTACGAATGACCCATAAAAGACCTATTGTAACTAAAATAATCAGCTTCTCCCAAATGATATAGCATTTCAAAACTTTATATAAATACGTGTGTGAAAGATCCCATACATTAACAGAAAATGTAACAAAATAGCTGGAAATGTAAAAAAAAAAATAAAAAAAAAAATAGGCCTGATTATGTATTTTTTAATAAGCAGGAAGTTATTGTAAAACAGAACAGGAAGTGAGGAGTGCTCAGGATAACTGCTTCCCCCATCTGTGCAATTTCAAATTTTTAGCTTGGGTATGGAAACCATTATTTGCGTCATAAAAGCTAGAAAATGCTATTTTATGCAGAAGAAACTTATATTTTAGCTTTGAACAGACTAAAATTTCACCAAGATCAAATTCTAGTTAAAAAGGACATTTTAATCCCTAAAAAATAGTCATAAAGAATGCATAGCAGGGATTTTGTCTCCGTAAAACCAGATATACAGATAGAAGCACAAATCAAGGCACATCGGTGCAAAATGTACATTTTGTATATATAAAAAAAAAAAAATTCTGTTACAAAAATAGCCAACAATCTCTCAGTCTGAAGATATGAAAACACAGAAATCCAGAAGAAAAAATAAAAAATCAAAACCCAAACATACTCGTATATGCTTAAAATATTTGTAAAAAGGGTAAATAGTGCTTGCATTTTGTTATAAAAATTAAATAAAAAACCCTCTCCATCCTGCGTCGTTGTACATACATAACTATATGATCACTATGCATCAGTGTGATTATACTCCCAAAACATTACAAAAATAAAAAAAATTCTAAGCCAAATTAACATGGCCAGACAGTAATTGTGTATTTATTATTAAATTAATTTAAAAAATACCAACATATTTTGGTAAATTATCGTTTGATAATGCAGTCGGCGAAGAAAGTAAAAAATTGGTCGTTATATATAGTATGAGGGTTCCAAGCAAATGAGTCACTTTAGAGAGAGAGAGATAAAAAGTAGAAAATGTAATGTCTTGGTATGCAAATGAAGTGCTTTAGAGTAAAATCATTCATTTGCATATTGGGCCAAACGGTGATGTCATAAAGCGGATATTATGATAAGCTTTTCTTCTGTTATTAAATGAAGCGTAATGATCCTACTGTTATGTCTTTGCCGGATCACATATGTCTGTTTTGGATCCAGGACAAGGCATAGGCAGAAGAAGGAATAAGTTATCCCAAATCCGATTAACGTCTCCATAACCCAGACGAGGACTACAGGGAGTAACAAGGTAAAATAATCAGTGATACTCAACCACCTAGCTCTGCACTTGACTTGATGGCTGGTGCAGGAAAACCGAAGAGTTAAATGTCTGTCCCGTTCAGATAAGTGCTTTACACGCCTTCTGGATTAGGTATGTTATGTAGGTGTCCTAAATGGGCTCAAATGGTTTTAGGATAAATGGAACAGCCCCCCAGCAGAGGTGGTAGAGGGTGATACAGGGAGGGTATTAAACATGCATGGGATAGATAGACGAGACCAACGACTGATTAAGGTTTGAGTCTCTACAGCAGGAGAAACGGGCAGACTAGATGGGGCCGATCTGCCGGCAGGTTCTAAGTCTACTCAAGATCATATAAAAACTGGAAATGAAGTTGGCATCTTCTATACCAACAGAAATTCAGGAGTTCAGGTTGGCCTTGAAGTCTCTCTCGGGAATGACTTTGGTTATAACCGGACATAACGACTCCGAAGAGTGTATCGACTCTACGATACCGCACCAAGAACAGACGACACTTTGTTTGCAGTTGGTGGAGTTGACATGAGCGGAGAACGTTCCAACTCAGTCCATGGTTGAGTAACACTGGCCATTTCACACGCGTTCCTCCTTCCATGACATCTCGTGTTTATTTAAGGTTTTAATATTTTTTTGTTCTATACCACAGGAAAAGAAAACCCAACTATGTACAATATTTAACAGGATAAGTAATATATCCACATTGTCATAAATACATTTAAATACATGAAAGCGTCCAGGCTCCAGTGCGTGAATCCTCATACACCGAAGAGTCTGTCACTCAGTAGTTCATCCACTATTCATCACCCCCCCCCCTCGACACGCATCGCGCACTCATCCCAACCTAATGAAAATATGACATTAAAAATAACTATGTGCAAGCTTAACGGTATCCGATTCCAAAACATATTAACATAATTCTGAATATAAACAGACATGCATTTTTTTCCCGTAAATTACGTCATTTAAAGGCACAGAAATTGTGTCTACTCGAAAAAAAACATTTCTATTAAAAAAATTGATTAAAAAAAAAGGACTTTTGAGACTTTTTTTGGACAGAATACCACAATGAAACCATAGTAAGGTCCTTCAAAAGGCTTTAGAATAAATAATTGTTCATATATATATACATATACATATATATATTCACACCAGATACAGTTGAGGCCGTTAATGACCAATAAATGTCTATAGGCTCTATATAATTATTAAATGTTTACAGATTTGGTCAATATTGCAAAATCCTTGTGTCTGGTATGAAAAACTCTATACTCATGCAATGTATAGGTCAAGACATCTATTTTAACATTTTAAACCCAAAACCGCATTATGGTTGGAGCCGTCTTATGATGGAAGACCTTCGACCCAGAAAGCCATCCTAGCTCAGTACGTAAGAGCGTTGTCACCGCATTTCCATCCCAGGAAAATGTTGATATTTTTATTATATGATTTTAGTCTATTTACACATCTCATAGCAGACTTGGAATTCATTTTTTAAATACATTTATTTTAAAAACTATTTCAAACTGAATGTCTCTGAATTTTGGATGAAATGTATATTAAATGGGGGGTTTTGCCATCATTGTTAAGATTTTTTTTTTTTAACATGAATACATTAAATTGTGGGATTTTTTTTTTTTATATCTTTTTTTAGTGATAGTGATAGAAATTTACTCACTTCAGAAAGTGATCAGTGGTAATCCCAATGGGGGGGTCGTCAGTTGGAGCTCCAAGGCAAATATCAAATTCTTTTTTTTTTATTTTGCAATTAATTGGCAAATGTAAAAAAAAAATCGTAAAAAAAAATATATATATATAAATAGAGATAATATTCTTCCAAGTAAAAAAAATGGTTTAGAATTCTAATATTCCTTTTATACAACAGCTGTAAATATATACATTTTGTACATTACTTGCAATTTTTTTTTATAATTATACCTTCATATTTTTTAATCTAGTTTTTACTTGGACTGATGCTTAAATCTGAATTAGCTAATTCAATAGGGAAACCCTATAGAGCAGAACTCTCTCTAAATTTGGGTTGGAATTTGGGTGGACAATACACAGTATATTTGACAGGGATTATTTGGGAAGAGATCATTCATTTCATGATCTATGCAAAGATCAAGTCAATCGTAGAGGCTCATCCCGTTAGTAACATTGCCTATAGAGTTTTCATGGTTAATTCCACGAAAGTGTTTGATTGTTTCACAGCTTAGAAGAGTATGTTCTAGAAATTATCAACATTTTTTACAACTAGCAATTTTAATTAACCCTCTGTGTGTCAGTATAGGCAATCCATTGCCTGGCCCAAAAGTCAAGGAGGACCACTTGGCACTGTTGATGGTACCTTAATGTCGTGGTCAGGTGGTTTTGCAAGGGCATTCAAAAGGGTTTATGAAACCTAAGTTGGGTAAAACGTATCTTGATATCGAGATAAACCAAAATGAAGTTGAGGGGGTGAAAGAAATGAAGTTATCAATCCTGAGACAGCAGGGCAAGCTTGAGCTGTGCTCATGAGTACTAGGACCTAAAGCCAACTCAACAGACCTCCTTGACTCTTGGCATGCAGTACTTTGGTTGCACACAATAACTTTCTGTATCTTCTAGACAACTTGGCCAGCTGGTACCCCAGTATCATTCAGCCTCAGATCTTAAGGCACCACCAGCCAGCTTGCCCTCTGCTACGGGTGACTTTCATTGAGGACGTTTGATTGAACACCCAGGATAATATCTAATAGACTTTCCACCATGGCCCCAGCATCTCCATACTGGTAACACGAGACCATGCTTAGTGGGAAATCACTACGTACAAGAGGGTTTCAGGCTTCTAACATGATCAACGGCACCATAAGAACATCAATCCAAGTCCATAATGCCATCTTGCTTAAAACCATAATGATGGAACATTACTATTGTCTTAACTAGAATACATATCGTAGAAATATACATCATTATTTTCCAGTCCATCAACACGGGACTCAAAAATGGTTGCTTAATCCCCACGAGATTAGTTGTAATCAGAGGGTGAAGCAAAATATGTACGTCTACATATATTTATATATTTATACAATGAAAAATAAAATAAAAAATAGTGGTTTTTTAAGACAGTGATAGTGCTAAAAAAAAACGTATTTGAATTAGCTGATGCTGTGAGTCTACTTGACTTTGTAAAGCCACGTCGATCTTTACTCGTCTACAAAAGTGATATCATGGAGCTTTTTCCAGTCAACACGCATTAAAAATATAAAAGTATACAAAGACCAAAGTGGTGATTTGGTCTTGTGTAGTTTTTTTTTTTTCTCATTTTAATGTTTACTGTACAATTATTATATTTAAAAAAAAAATTGTCATTGCAATTTTGTCCTGCTTTATGCTTTTGTTACCAACCCTTGTGTTCGACTGGATAACATTCCAAGGCACAGGGAAATAAGCCTTTTTATCTCCAGTTTTTGTTTTTTTAAAGAACAAAAATAAAAACAATTTTTCTAGAAGATCCAGGTGTCGATTACATGTAAAATTTTGTTATTTTATCTAGATGTTCAACGAAGCCGGCATGAATGATAAGGAGCGTATTATTTTATATGAAATGTTGGCACTTCATGTCCACTATATTTATATATATATAATAATATACACAAAGGCACTTAATAGAAGTTTTCCAGCTCAGCTAAAAAAAAAAAAAAAAAAAATCTAAAAAAAATAATCAGCAACACAGTTGGGTAATCTGTACCCTACAAAGTGCTTTCGATCCCATAACGTCACTCAAACCCTGTTTGGCTCCGTACGCCGCTGGTGGCCTCTCTTTGTAGCGTTGTCTACAAACCGTCGCTAATCCTTGCAGGTATAAACTTCCTCCCTTTGCGTGCATTGTTTGCACTCCACGTAGCAGCACCAGCGGACCTGGCATTGGCACGGCCTGGTTACCACCTTGCTCTGAGTATTATGTCCTCGGCCGCAGCAGATGCTTTCGCAGTTCTTGTCTTTGTAACATCTCCGTCCGGAGGTCCCCGGCGAGTACTTGCTCATCCGACAGAAACTTGGAGAGTCATCGATGTAAATCAGGTCCGTAGTCCTTGGAATTTGGTCGCTGTGCCCAGAAACGGGTTTTTTGGGGGGAGAAATGTCCCCGTCTCCCGTGGCTTCGTTGGTGGTGCTTCCAACTTTCAGGGAAGTCTCGTATTTTAGCTTTAACTGTTTGCCGATCTCGTGAAAGGGCGACAGTTGTCTCCAACAGGTACGAACCGTGCAAGATCCGGATACACCGTGACATTTGCAAGTGGTCTTCACTCCGGCTTTGATAACCTACAAAAAAAAAAAGTTAAAAAAAGTTTTTTAAAAACCTACAAAAACAAAAATGTAGATACAATATAGACCAGTTTTGTTATATGTAGAATTCTCATCTACTGTTTAGGACCAGTCTGTTCTCCTTAAAAAAGAGAGGTCAAGTCTTAAAAGCTCTTTTTCTTTCATAAATACCAAATAAATAAAAAAAAATAAAAAAAATTCTTCAGAACTTTTCTGAAGGGCAACTTCGCATTTTGTGAAGGCCCAGAATAAACAGATTTGAACTTTGTGTCCCATTAAAGTAGTTCTATCCCCTAAGGACCTGTACCAGCTATTAAAAAACACATTCCGTGATGTATATTGAGATTACCTCACCCGCGGACTCATTTTTCTTGGCGCTCAAAGCATGAAGGTGACCAAAAACACAAAAATTAACCACAATATAGAGACGCCACGACGATCAATCAGAGCCGATGTCACCAGAGTGAGAATGCGACCGACGGAACGTTCAGATAGTCGACGGTAACATTTTCCTAAAGTTCCGTTTGTCTTCCGCAGTCTCCCCGCGAGCCCCTTTGGCGCGTATTCCGTTTGTCAAGCTTGGAAGACCAACTTAAACGCGGATAAATATTTATTGACAGACTCTTTATGACTTGGCTGTAAAAGTTCTACGTAAATGAGGAAAAGCTTCAGTCGGGCATGCATTTGGAACTGGCTCGTCGCCAGGCTCTGGTTTCTTAACACAGACCATTTCAGAGGAACATTATGAATATCTGTGACCTGGAGAATCAGAAACACGTGGGATGAGGTCAAGGCCTTCTCAAACGCAATCTTCTAACCCTCAGGTGCCTCCAGGACTGGTGATTGATGGTATCAAGGAAAGATTTTGCTCATTAGAGCCAGATTTTCGAGGAACGGTAAGATTTTCGACGATTAAAAGCGGTAGCGAAGGTTTACCAGCCAAGTCCCCCAACCTGACCTCTACGGCTGCCGGTCCGCCAAGAAGTTGGAACCAAAAAACTGCCTTTATAAATACAGTTCCCATCATAATATAGCTTATAATCATTATACTCAATAATAATTTCAGTTTTTAGTCTGTATTATTGCTTCATAGCCATTTAGTTGAAACCTAACCGGCTATTTTACCCTCCAGGAAAATAATAAATATAATAAAAATACTAATTTTTTTTTAAAATATAGTCGAGCTCCTAGGAATTGGAAACCGTTTTTTTAAACACTCCATGGACAAAAAGAAAAAAAACACCAAAAATAAAAACACCTGCTTACATTCTTATAGATAAATAGTTGTCTATGATAAATAAAAATGAAATTTTCTATTTTTTTTGCAATACTCATCTAAAAATGTAAATTTTTTTTTAACAATTTTTTTTTTTATGGTTTAGGTTTTTCTTGATTAAACCACCACAGTATTTGGTTGCTTCCTTGTATCGGGAAGGCTGTCTTAATGGATTCTCTGCATCCTCGCCGGGGGGGGGGCACCATATATTGTGAATTTTAAAGTGTAAAGGTCTTGCGAACACATTTGACCCCCTTTGTCTACAGCTCCGCACAATAATCCTACTCGTACTATTAAACAAGCCGAGTCGCTCGGTCGCTCCGGCTGCCTGAACGTGCTGGGATTTGCAGTTGGCTGCAGCGATACAACCAGTGGGTGCCTAACCATGAAATAACAGTTTGCTGGAATCATGTCCGTCTTGTATCTGCCCCGTATCTCCCATCATGCTTGGTGACCCCTGAAATTCAGGTTCAATTATGTAACACAATCACTGCCCATTCTCGGCTCTGGTTTGCAGCCAACAACCTTGTCTGTCCACGTCTAACAACTGGCTATTTGGATTTTTCTTTGCCAGAAAAAAAAAAAAACAAAAAAAAAAAAAAAAAAAAAAACACAAACTAAAAATTAAGATTCACTCCGGATACACGTTCATTACACATATTATAATCACCAAAACTAAAACAAAAAAAAAACCTTTATAAAAATGTCAGAAAAAAAATAAAATATATATATAGAAAATAAAAAAATAAAGTATAAAATGAAAAAACACCCAAATAAATGTAAAATATATATAAAATAATAATAATTTAAAAAAAAAAACCCCGGTTTTCTAGAAACGAATATTATTAGACCCCCCCGCCTATCTTACATGATTAGTAAGTAAAAAGCACAGACAACTTTGACATTCTCCATTATATCAAGAGGGGGGAGGCGAATGGCTCAGTACTGAGATGGTTCAATGCCGATCCCTACCAGGTAACCGCGTATCCCTTTCATGGAACCCCTTACATTCGTACGCTACGCCTGACCACACACACCTCCGAAAAGGTCGGCCCTCGGGGGATTAAGAAACTTAGCAACGGTTCGGAATACTAGTTTAAAAGTCCATGCTTAATGATACTCTGTTGAGAAACATGTACAAATTTAATTAAAGCATCCCTCGCTCAAGCGGAATGGAACTTTTAGTTAACCAGTTTAACCGGTTCACTGCCACAGGCCAGACTGCCCCGCAGGGATACACGTTACACCGCACCGCGTGGCCTTCCTCTACCGCTAAGCGCATGACTGATTCAAGGTATATAGATATACATAATATATATATATATAATATATATGTCACCGGACACGTAAACACGTTACATGGTACTAGGGTGTAAATACCATCGCGTTTCGCCAAGCTCAGACATTTCCATACATCAACTTGTACAGCGCTGCGGAATATGATGGCGCTACATAAAACAAATCCTTAAAAGAGAAATCCTAAATTTGTCTAAATTGAAATCCAATGATGCAATAAAATACAATATGGCTTAACTGTACAATAAATGTAAAAAAAATGAATAAGTCTAACTAACCAAAAAGTGCATTCTAACGCTCTTAGAGGGCTGTTGGGGGGGGGGGGGGTTATGTATCAAATGAGACAATTTGGTACAAAGTTAAAAAAGTAATTTTTAAACCTTTTACCAATCACTTTTTAGACCCAAAAAGGAACAAAAAAAACAAACCCAAAAACAATAAAAAAACCCAAAACAGCCAAATATTCACATTAGCGATTGATGTGTTTTAAGGGGTTAATATCTGCTTTTTTTTTTCTTTTACAAAGCACAAAAAACGCTTTTAAGAGAATAAGCCCCTGTGTCGTCGCCTGAATCAGGACTATTTTCTCAGAATACGCGGCGGGCGCTGGGACTTTATTTGGCAGGAAATTGTCTTTTTTAATAGATCTCTTCAGAATTTCAGACCCGTCAATCAGGGGGGAGCCTCATCCAATTAGCTCATACCTTTGACCTCTCCCCCACCCCCCCACAGAAACTGAGGTCATACTGCGACACAATAGCCCGGCTTGGGGAGATAATGACATCATGTGCCGTCGTGAAACTAGAATGGGGCGATTTGTTTCGTCAATTTGTGGATGAGTCAGGGGTGAGATGGGTTGGACAGCTTCAGGGACAAAGCAGGAACGGAATTAAAAGAGGGATATTTTTAGAATTTCCATAAATTCAACATTCTGCGGAGCCCAACATTGAAATTCTGTAAATAATTTTTTTTTTTTGTACATTTGCTTGTTAGACGCCCCAAAGTTCTTCCACTAGTGAGGGCCGGAGCCGGCAGGCAAGAAACATTTTAGGCCAACGGGGGTGGGGATATAATGCACATGGCGATGGGGGGATACTGATAAATCCCCTTTAAGTATTCAAGGGGACCCTCAGCTATCATATGCAATAAAGTGCCTTTAACCCCTTAAGGACAATGGGCGGTCCCTAAACCCATTGAAAACAATGCATTTTGAGCCCGTACACGCACAGGCTTTGTCATTAAGGGGTTAATACCATATTTGGACATTTTTCTTATTATTTATAACTTTTACTTTGGGGCTGAATGGTTCGATTTGAAGGATAGGTCAAATGTGCCCAAGTATTCATATTTTTATCTCTATTATTAAATTTCAGTCTTTGCGTGAAACGCGTTGGCTCACCTTGATTCCCACATTGGTGTTGTGCAAGTCCACTCGGGCCCGAAGGTCTTTGCTGTTTTTCTTCCCCAGAAACTCCTTGACGAACTTGTTACTGTATTTCAAGTTATCCCCGCAGCCCCCCCACTGCCAGGCCTCCCTATTCTCCAAATCCGGAGCCTCGTCACACGTGCAGCGCTCCATGCGCCCCGCGCTGCAAGCTTTGGCCATCGCGTGGGTGAGTCCTGCCGAAGAGATGGCATAAAGGAACGCCGTTTCTTTAAAACCTTTAAAAAAAATAAAAATACTGGTTAAAAAAAATGCTTTTTCAACTGAAATAAAATTAATAAATTAGGAAAAAAAAAGTAATAAAATTTCGTAATAATTAGAATTTTTTTTTTTTCATAAAGCGGCAAAGATTTCGTTGTGCGGCACAAAAAGTGGATTTATTGGAAAACAAAAACAGGCATGGAGTGCCTGTTCCTGGAAGCTTACAATCTAAAAAAATAAAATAAATTAATACATTTTAAAAAACAATTTGATTTGGAAGGCTGTATTTTGAAGCATTTGCCCGGGGCTATAAAGTGGTCGACACTGGATACACACACAGTGTGACTGCGTCCAGGGAAACAGCTGTGTGTATGTGTGTGTGTATGTGTCACACATAATCCCGCGTCTTATCTTGTCAAGATTTCGCTCCGTGGGGCCGGTGTCGAATTTCCCAATTCTTACATTTGGGTGCAAACTTGCAATATATTTGCAGGTCTTCCAAGAAAACGAGATAAGACCCCCCCCCTGCCCCGTTCTATCGGGGATAATTGTGTTCACGTCTGCTTTTCATTTAACGAAATCTCGTCTTTTTACGGCTGAGGGTATTTATACCAATTTAAAAAAGAGGTTTATCACCACGGTACAGCGCTGCGGAATAGGAAGGCGCCATAAAGTAAAAAAGGGATTTCAATAGACATTTATTTTGTCTTTACAGGTCAATTTTTAAGTATTTTTCTGCAGCCAATGTACTTTATTTAAAATTATTTATTACATTGTATAAAGTGATCTCCATAATAAACAATCTATTTTAATATAATAATAAATAAAATAAAAAAAAAATATAATATTATATTTAGTTTCCTGTTCTGATATTTAGTTTATTTATGGATTATTTTTAATAAAAAAAATATTAACTCAGCGGTAAAAAAAGAATATAAAAAGTAGAGAATTCAGTAAACTTATTTTTTTGTTTACAAGCATTGGTTTTCCCTAATAAAACTTCCTTATTAAATAAATATAATAATAATAATCAATTGTGGGCTTCCCCAGTAAGCAAAACGCCCTCTGTGCTAGGGTTTAGCGGCCGTCCTGCAGGATCCCGGCCAAGTCTACCAGGTTCATTTGACATTTGGCTTATGGCAAAAGCTAAATCGTCTCCATAACACAGCACCTGATTGCACGAGATATTCAGTAACAAGATAATAAACCCCGACTCAATGCATGCATTCTAACCTCGGGTGTCTCCAAAGCCCGCCACCCACAGCTATCCAATTTCAGGATTTTTCACATGACTAATCGGGACCGTTAACCGTTTCTGGATCGGAGGAAGAAAAACCCACGCGGTTTTGCTCTTATGGCCATCACGGGGTTAACGATGGGTTCCAGGCTCCTTTTTATCGATAGCTGATGGAATTGTGTAACAAAACCGCTTGGGACGCGGACGGCTTAATGCTTTGAAAGCCGGGGGGGTGTTTACAATGTGTGCAATGGCATTTAAAGGGTTATATGAAATTCACCCCAAATCAGGACTCTTCTCAGTCTTGTTTCTTAGAGAGCCCCAAGAAGTGCCTGGCGGATACCCCACATATGCCCTTTTGACCCTGAAATCCCTGTGCCCCTCTTTCCTCCGCCCGGTGACCCTCTTGCATCAGCAGCAGGCAAATTTATGGAAATCCGTTAAATATCTGGACGTAAATGGGTTGCAAGGTGAGAAAAAGAGGGGTTACTAGTGGGGGACCTCGAAGATCAGAACTGGAACCCATAAACATCCACACAGACATTTTAACCCATTAATTTCCTTCAGTTTTGAATGTATATATATTGCATATTAATCTATAAACATCATTATATATGTAGTATTTGGGGAGGTCCCCGACGCGTTTCGCGCCATAAGACCCGCGTGCCGAGAACTCCGCGGTGGATCGTACCTCTTTTAAGTAAACTGGCTCGGTATCTCCCTTCCAGGGTGCAGTTCCAACGTTCGAAGTGAAACTGGTATTCGCACTCCTGCGCGCTCATGCTAATTGCCTCCATGAGGGTCTCTGCTACCCCGGGGTCGCGTCTGCACATCCTGCGCTGCTTTCGCTCGAGTTTGAGCCGGTCACAGATTTTGTAATGCGCTTTGCCAGCGGCTTCCTCCGTTTCTGAAGTCAGAGGGAGGATGGTCAATGGCTCATTCCCCGTCAGCCTGCGCAAGAAAAGAAAATGACATCACATACTATGATCCATTGTAATATTCAAAGAAAATGACATCACATACTATGACCCATTGTAATATTCAAAGAAAATGACATCACATACTACGATCCATTGTA
>VKOC01000006.1:101935-112392 GCA_009364415.1 Spea multiplicata
GCAGGAGTGATGGGAGTGATAAAGGGCCTCTGTACGCCTACGCAGAGATTCCATTAAAAATCAGCCGTTTTCAGTTACAATAGTCATTTACAGCATTAACCCCGTCTGTGCTGGATTTCTTATCCATTTCATGTTATTTTAATGGACATTTTCTTAATGCAAGAAAATTCTGGTTTCTATCATGTCTCCCTTTGCGGTACCTATTTAGTTAGTAAGACCCTCTGAATTCTCCTCGTCTTTCTGGAGGCTTGATCTCCAGATCTGGACCCGGAATCCTAAACGGGAGAAATGAGACCTTTTGATTGGTTTGGCTGGAGAGGTCCTTGTCAAATGACATTTGATGTCTCCTGGATGTATATGAAAGGCTCCGATCTCGGGGGGCCCCGGGTCTTCACTATCAGCTCATTGTTACTGCGCCGAGACGAGAGCCGACCTGCTACATTTTTTGAAGACGTTCCCGTTTGTTCACCTGATACTCTGCTAACAGCTCGGGAGATCCGAGATAACCACGGAACGTGAAATATTTCCCCGCCCGTTACGGGATTTCTCCGTGTTTTTGGGTTTCCACCAAAAAAAGGGTGGAAGTTTACTGTTTGTGTGAAATGGAATAGACAGTAAACTAATAACCTATAGACAAAAACTGTGTGGCTGCGATTGTATCAATAGGGGTCATCGTTTCGCGATGCATGTATCTGTCTGATGAGCTTCTGCCGTAGCAAGTGCTCAGCTGGCCCTCTCTATTGTATGGTTAGTTACATGAATTATACATTATACGGGGCTGGTTCAGCCCTTCATGCTGGAGAAGCTCCCCGGGCCAGCTGTTTATAATGCGGGGAGATGAATTCTTCAGCTTGCTCACCTCTGGCTTAGTGGATAGGAGAAGCGAGGGGTGCTGCCGGTGAAGATCTGCCTTCTCACTGGTCTGAAATACCAGGGACTGAGGACATTGGCGCATGAACTCTCCCAGTACCCTCAGACGCTTTAACCATAGAGTTGGCCAGAATGTAGGTTGACCCAGACAGAGGTCCAACTTTGAGTACGATATGTGATGTCATATTGGTCAAATATTACAATGGATCATAGTATGTGATGTCATTTTCTTTGAATATTACAATGGATCATAGTATGTGATGTCATTTTCTTTTCCTGCGCAGGCTGACGGGGAATGAACCATTGACCATCCTCCCTCTGACTTCAGAAACGGAGGAAGCCGCTGGCAAAGCGCATTACAAAATCTGTGACCGGCTCAAACTCGAGCGAAAGCAGCGCAGGATGTGCAGACGCGACCCCGGGGTAGCAGAGACCCTCATGGAGGCAATTAGCATGAGCGCGCAGGAGTGCGAATACCAGTTTCACTTCGAACGTTGGAACTGCACCCTGGAAGGGAGATACCGAGCCAGTTTACTTAAAAGAGGTACGATCCACCGCGGAGTTCTCGGCACACGGGTCTTATGGAGCGAAACGCGCCGGGGACCCACCCAAATACTACATGTTACAGTTCTTTACGTTAAACATATATAATGATGTTTATAGATGCAATATATACATTCAAAACTGAAGGAAATTAATGGGTTAAAATGTCTATGTGGATGTTTATGGGTTCCAGTTCTGATCCCCGAGGTCCCCCACTAGTAACCCCTCTTTTTCTCACCTTGCAACCCATTTACGTCCAGATATTTAACGGATTTCCATTAATTTGCCTGCTGCTGATGCAAGAGGGTCACCAGGCGGAGGAAAGAGGGGAACAGGGATTTCGGGGTCAAAAGGACTGGCCAAAAGGGCATATGGGGGGTATCCGCCAGGCACTTCTAGGGGCTCTCTAAGAGACAAGACTGAGAAGAGTCCTGATTTGGGGTGAATTGTAAAGTAAGCCTGTGAGGGACCCCAGCACCTCTACACAACGTATGAAAGCTTTACATAAACGACCAACTCCACATCCTTATCCCCAGGAGAGTGTGAATGCCCCACGTTCACAATATGTAAAAATAATAAAAATATGATATTTATGAATATACTGTATATATAATGACATTATTCTGGCTCTGAATCATTAAATTTAGGAATGCCGAGTCAGGGGGAGACACACCGTTTAACCAAGTGGCCGTTCCATAGCCAAGTGGCCCATTCCATACCCAAGTGGCCCGTTCCGTCTGAATATGTTTTCAATGGGATCTTCTTTTTCAGAGAACCAACGCATTTTGCGCCACAAAGCCCTTGAGTCCATCAGTCCATTCCATCACTAGAAATGTTTTGGGGTTTTTTTGGGGGGGGGTTAGCTTTAAATACCCTTGAAACCCTGATTAGTGTTCATTTATTTTCATATAACCCTTTTAAGTGCCATTGCACACATTGTAAACACCAGCGCACCCCCCCCCCGGCTTTCAAAGCATTAAGCCGTCCGCGTCCCAAGCGGTTTTGTGTCACACAATTCCATCAGCTATCGATAAAAAGGACCTGCTGGAACCCATCGTTAACCCCGTGATGGCCATAAGAGCAAAACCGCATGGGTTTTTCTTCCTCCGATCCAGAAACGGTTAACGGTCCCGATTAGTCATGTGAAAAATCCTGAAATTGGATAGCTGTGGGTGGCGGGCTTTGGAGACACCCGAGGTTAGAATGCATGCATTGAGTCGGGGTTTATTATCTTGTTACTGAATATCTCGTGCAATCAGGTGCTGTGTTATGGAGACGATTTAGCTTTTGCCATAAGCCAAATGTCAAATGAACCTGGTAGACTTGGCCGGGATCCTGCAGGACGGCCGCTAAACCCTAGCAGGGGCTTTGCTTCTGGAAGACAATTTTTATTTTTTATTTATTTATTTAATAAGGAATTTTATAAGGAAACCAATCCTGGCAACAAAAAAAAAAAATAATAATGTTTACTGATTTCTCTTTTTTTCTTTTTTTTTTTTCTTTTATTTTTTTTACCCTGTTTATATTTTTTATTAAAATATCCATAATAAAATATCAGAAACGGAACTATTATATATATATATATATATATATTTTTTTTTTTTATTATTATTATTGTTTTAATGGACTTTCACATGTATATATTTTTAAATAAAGTACATTGGCTGCAGAAAATACTTAAAAATTGACCTGTAAAGACAAAATAAATGTCTATTGAAATCCCTTTTTTACTTTATGGCGCCTTCCTATTCCGCAGCGCTGTACCGTGGTGATAAACCTCTTTTTTAAATTGGTATAAATACCCTCAGCCGTAAAAAGACGAGATTTCGTTAAATGAAAAGCAGACGTGAACACAATTATCCCCGATAGAACGGGGCAGGGGGGGGGTCTTATCTCGTTTTCTTGGAAGACCTGCAAATATATTGCAAGTTTGCACCCAAATGTAAGAATTGGGAAATTCGACACCGGCCCCACGGAGCGAAATCTTGACAAGATAAGACGCGGGATTATGTGTGACACATACACACACACATACACACAGCTGTTTCCCTGGACGCAGTCACACTGTGTGTGTATCCAGTGTCGACCACTTTATAGCCCCGGGCAAATGCTTCAAAATACAGCCTTCCAAATCAAATTGTTTTTTAAAATGTATTAATTTATTTTATTTTTTTAGATTGTAAGCTCCAGGGAACAGGGCACTCCATGCCTTTTTTTTGTTTTCCAATATATATCACTTTTTTGTGCCGCACAACTAAATCTGTTGGCCGCTTTTATGAAAAAAAAAAATTCTAATTTATTACGAAATTTTATTACTTTTTTTTTCCTAATTTATTAATTTTATTTCAGTTGAAAAAGCATTTTTTTTAACCAGTATTTTTATTTTTTTTAAAGGTTTTAAAGAAACGGCGTTCCTTTATGCCATCTCTTCGGCAGGACTCACCCACGCGATGGCCAAAGCTTGCAGCGCGGGGCGCATGGAGCGCTGCACGTGTGACGAGGCTCCGGATTTGGAGAATAGGGAGGCCTGGCAGTGGGGGGGCTGCGGGGATAACTTGAAATACAGTAACAAGTTCGTCAAGGAGTTTCTGGGGAAGAAAAACAGCAAAGACCTTCGGGCCCGAGTGGACTTGCACAACACCAATGTGGGAATCAAGGTGAGCCAACGCGTTTCACGCAAAGACTGAAATTTAATAATAGAGATAAAAATATGAATACTTGGGCACATTTGACCTATCCTTCAAATCGAACCATTCAGCCCCAAAGTAAAAGTTATAAATAATAAGAAAAATGTCCAAATATGGTATTAACCCCTTAATGACAAAGCCTGTGCGTGTACGGGCTCAAAATGCATTGTTTTCAATGGGTTTAGGGACCGCCCATTGTCCTTAAGGGGTTAAAGGCACTTTATTGCATATGATAGCTGAGGGTCCCCTTGAATACTTAAAGGGGATTTATCAGTATCCCCCCATCGCCATGTGCATTATATCCCCACCCCCGTTGGCCTAAAATGTTTCTTGCCTGCCGGCTCCGGCCCTCACTAGTGGAAGAACTTTGGGGCGTCTAACAAGCAAATGTACAAAAAAAAAAAATTATTTACAGAATTTCAATGTTGGGCTCCGCAGAATGTTGAATTTATGGAAATTCTAAAAATATCCCTCTTTTAATTCCGTTCCTGCTTTGTCCCTGAAGCTGTCCAACCCATCTCACCCCTGACTCATCCACAAATTGACGAAACAAATCGCCCCATTCTAGTTTCACGACGGCACATGATGTCATTATCTCCCCAAGCCGGGCTATTGTGTCGCAGTATGACCTCAGTTTCTGTGGGGGGGTGGGGGAGAGGTCAAAGGTATGAGCTAATTGGATGAGGCTCCCCCCTGATTGACGGGTCTGAAATTCTGAAGAGATCTATTAAAAAAGACAATTTCCTGCCAAATAAAGTCCCAGCGCCCGCCGCGTATTCTGAGAAAATAGTCCTGATTCAGGCGACGACACAGGGGCTTATTCTCTTAAAAGCGTTTTTTGTGCTTTGTAAAAGAAAAAAAAAAGCAGATATTAACCCCTTAAAACACATCAATCGCTAATGTGAATATTTGGCTGTTTTGGGTTTTTTTATTGTTTTTGGGTTTGTTTTTTTTGTTCCTTTTTGGGTCTAAAAAGTGATTGGTAAAAGGTTTAAAAATTACTTTTTTAACTTTGTACCAAATTGTCTCATTTGATACATAACCCCCCCCCCCAACAGCCCTCTAAGAGCGTTAGAATGCACTTTTTTGGTTAGTAGACTTATTCATTTTTTTTACATTTATTGTACAGTTAAGCCATATTGTATTTTATTGCATCATTGGATTTCAATTTAGACAAATTTAGGATTTCTCTTTTAAGGATTTGTTTTATATAGCGCCATCATATTCCGCAGTGCTGTACAATGTATGGAGCTTGGCGAAACGCGATAGTATTTACACCCTAGTACCATGTAACGTGTTTACGTGTCCGGTGACATATACATAATATATATATAATATATATCTATATACCTTGAATCAGTCATGCGCTTAGCGGTAGAGGAAGGCCACGCGGTGCGGTGTAACGTGTATCCCTGCGGGGCAGTCTGGCCTGTGGCAGTGAACCGGTTAAACTGGTTAACTAAAAGTTCCATTCCGCTTGAGCGAGGGATGCTTTAATTAAATTTGTACATGTTTCTCAACAGAGTATCATTAAGCATGGACTTTTAAACTAGTATTCCGAACCGTTGCTAAGTTTCTTAATCCCCCGAGGGCCGACCTTTTCGGAGGTGTGTGTGGTCAGGCGTAGCGTACGAATGTAAGGGGTTCCATGAAAGGGATACGCGGTTACCTGGTAGGGATCGGCATTGAACCATCTCAGTACTGAGCCATTCGCCTCCCCCCTCTTGATATAATGGAGAATGTCAAAGTTGTCTGTGCTTTTTACTTACTAATCATGTAAGATAGGCGGGGGGGTCTAATAATATTCGTTTCTAGAAAACCGGGGTTTTTTTTTTTAAATATATTTTTTTTTATATATATTTTACATTTATTTGGGTGTTTTTAGCATTTTTTACTTTATTTTTTTTATTTCTATTATATATTTTTTATTTTTCTCTGTTTTTATAAGGTTTTTTTTTTTTGTTTTAGTTTTGGTGAATTATATATTTTATGTGTAATGACGTTGTAATCCGGAGTGATCTTAATTTTAGTTTGTGGTTTTTTTTTTTTTTTTGTGTTTTTTTTTTTTGCTTGGGCAAATGAAATCCAATAGCCAGTTGTTAGACGTGGACAGACAAGGTTGTTGGCTGCAAACCAGAGCCGAGAATGGGCAGTGATTGTGTTACATAATTGAACCTGAATTTCAGGGGTCACCAAGCATGATGGGAGATACGGGGCAGATACAAGACGGACATGATTCCAGCAAACTGTTATTTCATGGTTAGGCACCCACTGGTTGTATCGCTGCAGCCAACTGCAAATCCCAGCACGTTCAGGCAGCCGGAGCGACCGAGCGACTCGGCTTGTTTAATAGTACGAGTAGGATTATTGTGCGGAGCTGTAGACAAAGGGGGTCAAATGTGTTCGCAAGACCTTTACACTTTAAAATTCACAATATATGGTGCCCCCCCCCCGGCGAGGATGCAGAGAATCCATTAAGACAGCCTTCCCGATACAAGGAAGCAACCAAATACTGTGGTGGTTTAATCAAGAAAAACCTAAACCATAAAAAAAAAAATTGTTAAAAAAAAATTTACATTTTTAGATGAGTATTGCAAAAAAAATAGAAAATTTCATTTTTATTTATCATAGACAACTATTTATCTATAAGAATGTAAGCAGGTGTTTTTTTATGTTTTGGTGTTTTTTTTTTCTTTTTTTTTGTGCGGCATGGAGTGTTTAAAAAAACGGTTTCCAATTCTAGGAAGGCCTCGACTATATATTTAAAAAAAAAATAGTATTTTTTATTATATTTATTATTTTCCTGGAGGGTAAAATAGCCGGTTAGGTTTCAACTAAATGGCTATGAAGCAATAATACAGACTAAAAACTGAAATTATTATTGAGTATAATGATTATAAGCTATATTATGATGGGAACTGTATTTATAAAGGCAGTTTTTTGGTTCCAACTTCTTGGCGGACCGGCAGCCGTAGAGGTCAGGTTGGGGGACTTGGCTGGTAAACCTTCGCTACCGCTTTTAATCGTCGAAAATCTTACCGTTCCTCGAAAATCTGGCTCTAATGAGCAAAATCTTTCCTTGATACCATCAATCACCAGTCCTGGAGGCACCTGAGGGTTAGAAGATTGCGTTTGAGAAGGCCTTGACCTCATCCCACGTGTTTCTGATTCTCCAGGTCACAGATATTCATAATGTTCCTCTGAAATGGTCTGTGTTAAGAAACCAGAGCCTGGCGACGAGCCAGTTCCAAATGCATGCCCGACTGAAGCTTTTCCTCATTTACGTAGAACTTTTACAGCCAAGTCATAAAGAGTCTGTCAATAAATATTTATCCGCGTTTAAGTTGGTCTTCCAAGCTTGACAAACGGAATACGCGCCAAAGGGGCTCGCGGGGAGACTGCGGAAGACAAACGGAACTTTAGGAAAATGTTACCGTCGACTATCTGAACGTTCCGTCGGTCGCATTCTCACTCTGGTGACATCGGCTCTGATTGATCGTCGTGGCGTCTCTATATTGTGGTTAATTTTTGTGTTTTTGGTCACCTTCATGCTTTGAGCGCCAAGAAAAATGAGTCCGCGGGTGAGGTAATCTCAATATACATCACGGAATGTGTTTTTTAATAGCTGGTACAGGTCCTTAGGGGATAGAACTACTTTAATGGGACACAAAGTTCAAATCTGTTTATTCTGGGCCTTCACAAAATGCGAAGTTGCCCTTCAGAAAAGTTCTGAAGAATTTTTTTTATTTTTTTTTATTTATTTGGTATTTATGAAAGAAAAAGAGCTTTTAAGACTTGACCTCTCTTTTTTAAGGAGAACAGACTGGTCCTAAACAGTAGATGAGAATTCTACATATAACAAAACTGGTCTATATTGTATCTACATTTTTGTTTTTGTAGGTTTTTAAAAAACTTTTTTTAACTTTTTTTTTTTGTAGGTTATCAAAGCCGGAGTGAAGACCACTTGCAAATGTCACGGTGTATCCGGATCTTGCACGGTTCGTACCTGTTGGAGACAACTGTCGCCCTTTCACGAGATCGGCAAACAGTTAAAGCTAAAATACGAGACTTCCCTGAAAGTTGGAAGCACCACCAACGAAGCCACGGGAGACGGGGACATTTCTCCCCCCAAAAAACCCGTTTCTGGGCACAGCGACCAAATTCCAAGGACTACGGACCTGATTTACATCGATGACTCTCCAAGTTTCTGTCGGATGAGCAAGTACTCGCCGGGGACCTCCGGACGGAGATGTTACAAAGACAAGAACTGCGAAAGCATCTGCTGCGGCCGAGGACATAACACTCAGAGCAAGGTGGTAACCAGGCCGTGCCAATGCCAGGTCCGCTGGTGCTGCTACGTGGAGTGCAAACAATGCACGCAAAGGGAGGAAGTTTATACCTGCAAGGATTAGCGACGGTTTGTAGACAACGCTACAAAGAGAGGCCACCAGCGGCGTACGGAGCCAAACAGGGTTTGAGTGACGTTATGGGATCGAAAGCACTTTGTAGGGTACAGATTACCCAACTGTGTTGCTGATTATTTTTTTTAGATTTTTTTTTTTTTTTTTTTGAGGCTGAGCTGGAAAACTTCTATTAAGTGCCTTTGTGTTATATATTTATATATATAAATATAGTGGACATGAAGTGCCAACATTTCATATAAAATAATACGCTCCTTATCATTCATGCCGGCTTCGTTGAACATCTAGATAAAATAACAAAATTTTACATGTAATCGACACCTGGATCTTCTAGAAAAATTGTTTTTATTTTTGTTCTTTAAAAAAACAAAAACTGGAGATAAAAAGGCTTATTTCCCTGTGCCTTGGAATGTTATCCAGTCGAACACAAGGGTTGGTAACAAAAGCATAAAGCAGGACAAAATTGCAATGACAATTTTTTTTTTAAATATAATAATTGTACAGTAAACAGAAAATGAGAAAAAAAAAAACTACACAAGACCAAATCACCACTTTGGTCTTTGTATACTTTTATATTTTTAATGCGTGTTGACTGGAAAAAGCTCCATGATATCACTTTTGTAGACGAGTAAAGATCGACGTGGCTTTACAAAGTCAAGTAGACTCACAGCATCAGCTAATTCAAATACGTTTTTTTTTAGCACTATCACTGTCTTAAAAAACCACTATTTTTTATTTTATTTTTCATTGTATAAATATATAAATATATATAGACGTACATATTTTGCTTCACCCTCTGATTACAACTAATCTCGTGGGGATTAAGCAACCATTTTTGAGTCCCGTGTTGATGGACTGGAAAATAATGATGTATATTTCTACGATATGTATTCTAGTTAAGACAATAGTAATGTTCCATCATTATGGTTTTAAGCAAGATGGCATTATGGACTTGGATTGATGTTCTTATGGTGCCGTTGATCATGTTAGAAGCCTGAAACCCTCTTGTACGTAGCGATTACACACTAAGCATGGTCTCATGTTGCCAGTATGGAGACGTTGGGGCCATGGTGGAAAGTCAATTAGATATTATCCTGGGTGTTCAATCAAACGTCCTCAATGAAAGTCACCGGTAGCAGAGGGCAAGCTGGCTGGTGGTGCCTCAAGATCTGAGGCTGAATGATACTGGGGTACCAGCTGGCCAAGTTGTCTAGAAGATACAGAAAGTTATTGTGTGCAACCAAAGTACTGCATGCCAAGAGTCAAGGAGGTCTGTTGAGTTGGCTTTAGGTCCTAGTACTCATGAGCACAGCTCAAGCTTGCCCTGCTGTCTCAGGATTGATAACTTCATTTCTTTCACCCCCTCAACTTCATTTTGGTTTATCTCGATATCAAGATACGTTTTACCCAACTTAGGTTTCATAAACCCTTTTGAATGCCCTTGCAAAACCACCTGACCACGACATTAAGGTACCATCAACAGTGCCAAGTGGTCCTCCTTGACTTTTGGGCCAGGCAATGGATTGCCTATACTGACACACAGAGGGTTAATTAAAATTGCTAGTTGTAAAAAATGTTGATAATTTCTAGAACATACTCTTCTAAGCTGTGAAACAATCAAACACTTTCGTGGAATTAACCATGAAAACTCTATAGGCAATGTTACTAACGGGATGAGCCTCTACGATTGACTTGATCTTTGCATAGATCATGAAATGAATGATCTCTTCCCAAATAATCCCTGTCAAATATACTGTGTATTGTCCACCCAAATTCCAACCCAAATTTAGAGAGAGTTCTGCTCTATAGGGTTTCCCTATTGAATTAGCTAATTCAGATTTAAGCATCAGTCCAAGTAAAAACTAGATTAAAAAATATGAAGGTATAATTATAAAAAAAAATTGCAAGTAATGTACAAAATGTATATATTTACAGC
>VKOC01000006.1:131207-156058 GCA_009364415.1 Spea multiplicata
TATCTATCTATCCATCCTTCTATCTATCTATCTATCCATCCATTATCTATCTATCTATCTATCTATCTATCTATCTATCTATCTATCTTTTTGTAGGCCAGGTTAGTTGTTAATATTGTATGATAGAGATTGTAACAACTGGTAAACACATTGTAACTCTATTCACAATTCTACCCCTTTGAGGTCCCATAAGTGGCCACATCCATGATGAAAATAAGATCTGGAAAGGAAGACTTTCACTGCACACAATGAGTGCTGCTTATCCGTGTGAGTGTCTGTAGAGCGGGAGTGTGTGTGAGGGTGTGAGTGTGTGTGTGAGTGTGTGTGGTACTCCTTTAATTTAAAATGGGATCAGTGTAACTTAAAAAGGTTGAAATCCCTGCCTTGAACATTGTAAAGCCAGGCTACTTTACATTAATGCGATAATTGAGGGGATTTTCACAAGAAGAGGTAGAGGAACAGAGAGCAGAGAGAAGGAGGGAGAAAGAGAGAGGTAGAGAGACAAGGAGAAAAAAGGGAACATAGAGGAGAAAAAAGAAAGGAGAGAGAAATTGAGCGACAGAGAGGAGAGAAGGAGAAAGTGGGACAGCGAGGGGAAGAAGAGGGAAGGAAGAGAAAGAAAAAGGAACAGCGAGAATAGATTGGGAGTAAGAGAATTAGATTATATGAAAAGAGGAGAAAAAGAGGAACATAAAGAGGCAGAGAAAAGACAGAGGTATAGACAGAGAAAAACAGAAAAGGGTTTTAACAAACAAAAAAGAAAGTGATAGAGAAAGAAAAGGGAGGAGGTAGAGAAACAGAGAGAGAGAAAATGCAGAGGGATAAAGAGAATAAGAACCCGACATGGACAGAGAGGGCATTGAGAGAAGGTAGAGAGTTAGAAAAAGGGAAAGAGAAAGAGGTAGAGAAAATACAGAAAGACAGATGGATAGAGATCAATGAGACCGAAAAAAAAGAGGAGTGAAGAGAGGGATGGGGTGATAGAGTTAGTGAGAGGGAGATGCGTCAGCCCAGAGGAGGGGGAGATGTCTGATATCAGAGTAATAAAGATCAGGGGGGAGTCAGTGCACTGGCCCTGGGGGGCTTCCATGCATTGCTCACATACATTGTGACTTCCAGAAAATTAACCATTCCACTGCTGAATGCACACCACTGACAGCAGCACAGCAACCGACCGCAGCATGCAACATGGCTTTAAAAGAGGGAAAATGTATGAAAATGAAGAAAAAGAAAGACTATACAGACATCTGCCATACAAAAAATTAAAGTGACGATCTTAAGACACAAACGATATCTACAGAGAAACAAACACAGGACATAATATTCATTATAGAGATTATTCCTCTTAATTGTACCAAGAACCAAATATAATCAAATATTCTAACAAGATTCAGGAATCAACCTGCTGTCGATTTTTGTTTGAAATAACTGGAAAAACATCCCACGTTCAAAAATGTCACAAAAATTCTAACTAAAGGATCGAGAAGGTGAATATTTTAAGACATTTTATCAAAAAGTTCAATGTAATTAATAATGTTTGCAAATTAAAAATGAATTATTATGATTTGTCGTATTATTTTTATTCGCAAAAACTTGAGCCATAGCTAGAAAACAATATTTTGAAAAAAAAACATAGCGCAAGGGAAAAAAAGAAAATGTATGTTATATATATTATCTAATCAAATAAATATAGCTTATTTTAAAAACAAACGAAATTCTATGACTAATGGTGATGATATTTTTCCTTCTGAAAATAAATAATAACATTAATCCTAAAAATATTTAATAAATCCAAAAATATTCACATTAAAAAAGAATTAGGAAAATCAAAAAATGTTTCCAGAAATGATTTCAACGTTAAGAAAAAAAAAAGGGATGATTTTGGTTTACAATTTTTTTAAATTTATTAGAAATATTACCAGTTATTATATATATTGTAATATATATCAACAAAATGTGAAATAAAGGGGCTTTGGCACTTTTATGTTTTTTTTTTGCATTTCAGATGTTTGCACCCTGGGAGTGAAATCCGGCAGGTTGTTATAGCTACCCAATCCACAGGGGTTCTCTTGTCTGTTTAAAAACCCTTTAAATCTTCCAACCCTTCTTTAAAAAAAAAAAAAAAAAAAGTAAAAAAAAAAGAAAAAAAAATGTTATCACTGCTTGTGGGCCAACATGCCTTAATGAGTATTAAAACCCTATCTTCTTGCAATTAGCTCATTCCTAACTTGGTTTACTTGATTGACAGAGAAAGGGCAGTGTCATTAAAATTCCCCTTTGGCAATAAGTGCTGATTGGATCTTTAAAGACAAGCTACTACAAACTTTTTTTTTTTTTTTTTTTTTTTTTTTTTTAAATATTTGCCTTCTGTGTTCAGAAGCAGTCACCCTCAGATCTGTTTCAAGAAGACACACGTTTACTGCTGGCTCATCATCTCTGTAAATCCATAATAATACAACATCTTTTCTTTCTTTTTTTTTTTTTTCAAATCAAAGATTGGAGGAAAGGAAGAAAATTAAGGGACTTCTGGATTTTTTTTTTTTTTTTTTTAATTTATTTATTTTTTCCCCCATAAACTTTTCCTGGAGATGGGGTGTATTGGATTTGTCCTGCTCCTATGTGAACTGTCATGTGTTATGGCAACTTACCCAATCTGGTGGTAAGTTCTGATTTTTCTTTTTCTTCTTTATTATTAAGTAAAAAAAAAGGGAATTTAGATCTCATGTAATTTGTTTAGATTTTGGCTGGCAGCTGTATTGCACTTTCTGCATTGACTTAGGTCCTTTAATGCAAAATTAATCCTCAAAGCAAATAGTTTTCACTACCCTTGTCTAAACAAGATATAAATGTATAATATCTGTTTGTACATGTGACATCAGACTGTAATTTTGCCTGATTCATAGCCACTTGATACTAAGCTGATGTATAGTACAATGCTATCATATAGCCTTCTAAGCCATGTAATGCTTTGATCCATACACCAAACCCCACTGATTCAATTAAATAGATAAAGATAGCTGACATGAGCTCTTCAATGTGGTTTTTAGTCCTCAGGTAGAAGAAAAAAGGGAGAAAAGGAGAAAGGACTGGGGAAAAAATGCTTAAACTTTTTTTTTTTTTTAGCTTTGAGTGATACAATATAGTTAAGGAAAGACTGAGCACCGGGCAGATACTTTGATATATTATAGGCATTAGTGTTAATAATATATATTTAAAGACATGGATGAAATTATTAAGTACTCTGTGAAAAAGGAAGAATTTGACTTTGTTGATTCAAACTATTAAAATTCTTATAAAATGATGAAAAAAATTATAGAATATATATTTAAAACTATATAATATATAATAATGTAAAGAAAGAAAAAATATCTAAAAAAAATAGCTACATTGCTTTCATGGCTGTCAGCAAAAACTAATACTATTTAGGGTTATTTTCCCCCCAAAAAATATATTTTTGAGGCTAACAAAATATTTTGAAAAATTGTGAGAAAGCAGAAAATAAAATGTGTGTAAAATGTATGGTATATGCAATATGTGATTTTCGGTATACGCGGGTGAAAATGGGTGAAAATATATTAATATGTAAATATATGTTTATTTTTTGGGGGGGATTTATCTTGTATTTTTAACCTGCTAAGGAAATTGCAGAACGAGAATTATAAAACGGGTAATATTTTGTGTGGATGTCGATATATATATATAATAAAACATTGAAAATATACCATTCTATGCAAAAAAAATAAATACATAGACAGGTGTTAGCTCTAAAAAATATACCATGCAATGCAAATTAAAAAATAAAAAGAATAATAACAATAATAACATTTATAAAATAATAATAATAATAAAAACAGGTATTAGCTTTAATTTTGAAGTTTTTGTTTTAAAAGCAGCAGATACTTATCCGTCATCATTTAGTTTTGAAAGAATTAGAAGTCAGACACCCCAATTCTGCCCCCTAAAATGGGAAAAAATCATTCTTGAGGGTAGTTGGCAGGGTTTGAGGGTGGGATCCAGGGGGGGTCGTGATCCTTCCAGCCGCAGGTGATCGGTTCGGCGAGGTTGGGGCGCGCTGTGGCCCTCGGATTAAGCATTCCCGCTGTTAATGTGTCAGTCTCAGGTTAGGAAGGCAGGTGTGCGACGAGGGGTGTTCTCTGCATCAGCGAGCAACATGCCTCGGGAATCATGATAAGGACACGTCTCGGAGAGCACGTTTATAAAGTATGTGCCGGTCGGCGGTGAGACCTGCGCGCTTCATCCCCTGGAACTGTACAAGGAAGGAAAAAAAACATTCCAGTTCCATCCAGTTGTCTCCGAGCCAAATGTATCATTATACTCTCTCCACTAAATAAACCCTGCAAATGGTGCTTGACATGGCATGTACCTGCAGATACAGAGCCAGGGGATCCGGTGGATTCTTCACAACAAGGCACACAAACAGCAGATCCCATGGAGAAGAAAAACTGGGAGATCCACATTCACGTAGAAATGTCTTAGAGAGACTGATATGTAACTGGGGATCCAGTAGATTACTGACCGATTTGTAATCACGGAATCCTGATGCTGATATGTACCCAGGAAATCCAGTAGATTATGTAAAGACTGGTATGCAACCAGGAAATATTGATATGTAACTAGGGATCTAGTAGATTACCGATCGATTTGTAATCACAGAATCGTGATGCTGATATGGACCCAGGGAATCCAGTAGATTACGTAAAGATTGATATGTAACCAGGAAATATTGATATGTTACTAGAGATCCAGTAGATTACTGACAGATATGTAATCACAGAATCCAGCTGCTGATATGTATCCGGGGAATCCAGTAGATTATGTAAAGACTGATATGTAACCAGGAAATATTGATATGTAACTATGGATCCAGTAGATTATGTAATCACAGAATCCTGATGCTGATATGTACCCAGGGAATCCAGTGGATTGCGAGAGGTATATAACCAGAGAATCCAAATACTGATATTTTTTTACCAATATATGTACCCACTCACTCCTGATACTGATATATAACCAGAGAAGCCAGTTGATTCTTTATAGATAATAACACCACTGGATCCTGGTACTGATCAGTAACTAGAGGATCTGGCGGATTATGTACAGATTTATAATAACTGAATATGGATATATAACCAAGTGAGCAAGTGGATTATTTACAGGGAATCTGGTGTGTTACAAACAAGCATTGATGACCAAGGAATCCAGTGGATCACGTAGATCAAGTAGATTAAACACATTCACCTGTGATCCAGTGACCTGTGATCCTGTGGAATAGGGTTTTACACCTGAAATAATCTCCAATATTCATGTCTTTGGTGTTACAGCAGTTGGGAGATCCATCAGAGTCAGGGCCATCTGAACCGATGTTACTCTATAAGCAGTCGGAATAAATGCCTAGGGGCCCGCATTGATCTATGGGGCCCCCACGATAGAACAAGAGCCAAGCTGAAGATACAAATGGATCGTAATATCACACGGGTAGAAGGATTGTTCAGTTTATCCAGAATATGAATCAATCTGCGACTCGATCCCCAACCCAGAGATGGGGCCCATAAAATTATATTTGTTTAGGGCCCCCCCAAAAAATGACTGAGAGCAGCCCCCGGGGTAGAAGAATTTTAGATGTTCATTGAACCTCCGAGAAGCCAAAGAAGTTTCCTCCGGATCCAGGGGCAAGAAAAGGGTGAGGTTGGGCAGATCTGTCTCAGGTATGTCTGGAAGGAGCGCTCGTTTTGGGATCATAAAATGCAAATGGACTCTTGATAAGACAAGCAGGAGGAACACCTGCGCGGCAATTAATTAAAGCCAGCGTTTTATTCACGGTTATTATCCAACTTATAATTACCAAACCTCTGCTGCATTCCTGGATTTAAGAAGGAAACGCATTCCTTTAACGCCGACATAAATATTCCCCCTGTCACCGTCCCGGCAAAGCCCACCTTCTACTCAGCAAAGCAGAACTTCACTAGTTAAAAAAAAAAAAGATACTTTTATAAATTAAAAAAATAGTTAAAAATGCACATGCAGGAGCGAGCCGTATACACGATGTACTTTTTTAATATTTAATATTTATTTAATATCTGTGCCTTATGTTTGTTACAATGTTACACGCGTGTATCTCTCTGCATGCACAGTATTTAGATAGAATTGTATTTAAAGGGCCCCTTCCTAGTTAAATAACTGCAGAATTGGTTTAGAAAAGGCTTAAAAAACTTTAAAAAAAAGACAAGGCATGCTCTGGCCCACAGAGGTTGCACTCTAAACGACGTATTTTGCGAAGCGCAGGAGACAGGAAGAGTAACAGCGGTTGGAAAATCTGCAATTAGGAACATCTCGGAAAGGGTTAAACGCAATAGGCTCCTTTTGAACATGTGTTACTGTGTAACATACGTGAGCGCACACGTGTAGAACGTTAATAACGCCAAGAAAGGGAGCCGGCGTGATTGCTTGGGCAGAAATGGGACTCGTAAAATGTGGGCGTGTCTTAACAAAAATGGCGGAATCGTGAATTTTTTTAGACCACCTGATATTTCTGGTATTCCGCGGCCGTCTGCCGGTGACGCTTTTCTGTATTATTATTGATTGATTTATATAGCGCCACCATACTCCGCAGCGTTGTACACTGTAATAGACGCTCTGAAATGTTTACAGGCGCCTTTGCGACAATTGCGTTAACCCCTAAAGTGCCAAGGGGCAAAGTGATGCGTTGAACGAGCCTTTGAGTACTCAGGGGAATGTGCAGCGCTTGCAGACCGCAAGGGGTTAACCCATCGGCTCTCTATTAAGGCGCCAGATGCTGCAGAGCAACCTAGGCGCCAAAGGGTTAACGTCTGCCCTTCTAGATTTTCCGGTTTTGGAATCTAGATTTATACAGATAAAAAAAATGTGTAATGAAATCAGGCGAAGTGCATCGGGAACGCTGAGCGGAGAATGCGTTCAAAATGAGCAGGAATGGCGTTTCACAACGCTGATTACGTAATCGACATTTTAACCCTTCGTGCAACATATTTTTTTTTTACGTGGATTTAAAGCTCTGGGTAGCATCTACAGATTTCCTGGCACCGCCACCAGCGATGTCTGCTTTCTGTACTTAACCCTTCGTGTTTCACGGTCCCCCCCCCGGAACAAAAAGTTGAACTGTTGCCGAGTGGCGCGTTGTGCAACCCTTACAAAGCTAGCCAGAAGAGCTTACATTCAATTGCAACATCAAAACCTTTCATCCTTGTAGCAAGAGGAATGACGTATTATAACGGCGGTCTTACATAGAAACCAAGACTCTGCTGGCAGATCGGCCCCATCCGGCCCCCGTTTCTCCTGCTGTAACAACTCAAACCTTAATCAGTCGTTGGTCTCGTCTTAGATTCAGGAGCCGGATGTCTATCCCATGCATGTTTAATACCCTCACTGTATTACCCGCTACCACTTCTGCTGGAAGGCTCTTCCATTTATCCACCACACGCTTCCCTTCTTGCTTTGCCATGTTTGTCTAAATGACTTTCCTATCTTGCTCTGCAGAAGATATGAACTTTAATAACGTGTAACTACGTGTAACTGGGGCTTTACCCCACGGTTTGATCCCATTGTTTTTTTCCGGTTAATTACCCCCCCCTGGCACTTGCGTGTAAACGATATCCGCGTAATCAGGGTTATCGCTGAAAAGGAATAAACCGTTTTCTTTTTTATTTCACTCGGCAAAGGTCTTCCAGAGACTGTCACTTGACCCTAACCCCGCCGTCTACGGCCCCTTAAAGGGTTATTTCAGCCATTCCTGTAAGGTGACATTAAATACACTTTTGCAATTTACCCCGGGGCAAAACTTGGCGCAGGGACCTCACTAATCGAGTTCTTTTACACTTTGACGCAGGTGTTTTTCTGCCTTCAGATGTCAGATATGACTCCATCTTATCTTTAATACGCCCTCTTTCGGGGCACGTAGCCATAAACTTAATTATAGCGTAAAAGGGGACATTTATATTTATGCCGACTAAATTGGGTAAACTTACCCTCCTCTGTGGCCGTGGTAGGACTGCAACTCCCAGTAAGCTCAGTCCGTTTGCTTGTTCCCATTTAGAATGTTAGCTCTATGTAGCAGCCTTTTGTTTCCTTAAAGCATTTGAAGAAATCATTATTATAATTGAATGATTTACACAGCGCCGTCATATCCCGCAGTGCTGTACTTATTATTGTTTATCTTTTTTATAGGATTTTTTTAAAAATATTTATCTTTTTTTCTTGTATTCTTTTTTAAATTATTTATTTTTATTGTATTTTTTTTACATTATTTAACTTTTTTATTGTATTTTTTATTTTTTTTTATTGTATTTTTTTATTTTATTTTTTTTTATTATTTTTTTTTAACCATTCTACCCATTCAGTAACACAGTGTGCATAAATACTCAGATACGTTTGTCAATATTAAGTGTTAACGAGTCTTTAACGAGACTTAAAGCAGGATGCTATATACAGGTTCTTGTTTTTTTAACTTATTTGCACAATAAATTTGTTTGGGTTTTTTTTTTATAGTGAATTGCTTTTAAAAATCAGACAATTATATCATAAAACAGTCCGAATAGAGTTACGATTGCTACATTTTGGAGTATTTAAGGGGCATTCTGAAAGGGTTAAAGTTGCGAGCGTTCCGGTTTAACACCAGTGAGTCTGGACTCACTCGGCAGTGTGCAAACTCACCGACATCTCCAGAAATAGTGCTTTTTCAATTACTTTTTCTTTTTTTCTTTTTTTTTTTTAGCCATTGTCCTCCTCTACAGGTAATCATTAACCCACGAAACGCCACAAAGCGGGCTGCCTTTTTAATGTACGTGTTAATTATTTATTCATCGTCACTCAGGAGGGTTGCTTAACCCAAATATATCTTGTTCGACCTGTCTTCAACGGGCAATTTATCATGCCGGAATAAAGAGTGGCCGAGTCCTCCTGACTCTCTGAACCGGAGGAACTTCTTTGAAAATTCAATTGAATTCCTGATCCTCTCTCTTTTTTTCCCCCTTCCTTTTCACTCACAAGAGGATCCAAAACAATTGGGGATTCAGCGTCGTTCCTCTCTTTTTATTTCCAAAATAAACAGCGCGTAGCGGTTCAAAAATCAGTGATCTGATGATGCTTGGTGACCGGATTAACGTTAGATATTTTTATCATCAAGAATATTCCAGAAAACGCCAGAATATAATCAGTTGCCTGTAAAAATGATGGCCCGTACTAAATGTTATCTTTTTTTCATGTGATATTACATAGAAAATAAGAGAAATAATTAAATGTAACAATTTTTACAGAGTTGTATTTGCATCGATTGACTCTTGGATCTTTTTATTATTAAATCCACTTTTCTATTGTTGGGCTTTTTCCTCCTCTTCGCCCCTTCTATTCTTTCCCTAGGGTCCCCACGTGACTCCTCTAAGGGAATACCTACAAGAATAGAGAGATTTCAGAGGCACAAAGTTTAATAGTCTACAGTTTTAAAATTCTAATTTTAACGTTCTATGGAGAGCTTTCATCCCTCACGTTCTTAATTTTACCCGGAACATTCACCCCCCACATTCTAAATTCTATGGAGAACGTTCATCCCTCACATTCTAAATTCTATGGAGAACGTTCATCCCTCACATTCTAAATTCTATGGAGAACGTTCATCCCTCACATTCTAAATTCTATGGAGAACGTTCATCCCTCACATTCTAAATTTTACCCAGAACATTCACCCGCCACATTCTAAATTCTATGGAGAACGTTCATCCCTCACATTCTTAATTTTACCCAGAACATTCTTCTATGGAGAACGTTCATCCCTCACATTCTTAATTCTATGGAGAACGTTCATCCCCCACATTCTAAATTCTATGGAGAACGTTCACCCCTCACATTCTAAATTCTATGCAGAACATTCAGCTCTCACATTCTAAATTTTACCCAGAACTTTCACCCCCCACATTCTTAATTCTATGGAGAACATTCATGCCTCACATTCTAAATTCTATGCAGAATGTTCAGCTCTAACATTCTAAATTCTAGGGGCGAAACGTTCATCCCTCACATTCTAAATCCTAGGCGAAACGTTCACCCCTCACATTCTAAATTATAGCAGAAGATTTTCCAATCTCCCATTTCCAGTTTAGAAAGCATTTTCTTTCTCCTGTCCTTTTCTCCTCACCCCCCCCTCCCCCAGTTTGACCAGTAGGCCAGTCTCCCCCCTTCCCATTTTGTCCTGTATCTGTTCTTTTTCTTTTCGTGAAGCAAAACGCGTCAGCTCCTCCTCTTGCGTACGTTCCTCCTCCTCTGAATTCATTGTAACCAAGATTCTGATAAAGTCGGTGACTCCCCCCCCCACAAAACACTCTACGATCGATAATCAGGATTCCCCACAAAATGTATGACTATGAACCATGATGAGTGCGTTTAGGAGATAATAACGGATTTGACCCCAAAAAATTAAAATTTTCCTTGTTGTGACTTGTAAAGCAGTTGTTTCGGTTCGGTGAAATCTGCGTGACCCCTCTCCGCAAGGCGTTAGAGGCTCCGAGGACGAAGCAGTCTATTTGAAATGTACATTTTTAGTAGCAGTTGAAAAAAACATTTATTGTCTCTTTTATGACATTAACCGCTTGTTGCCAGGAAGGCATGCATTGTATTACAAAGTAAGGCACAGCAGGTTGTATAGTTTCCTCAACAGTACCCGTCATAAGTCCGACTCATCTCAAAGGATTGGCCATCAGCTATCACCCAGCTGTCACTGTCTCTTTAACCCTTAGGGTACAGGAAGCTAGGTGCAAATTAAAAACAGGAAAAAAGGCTTATGTTGTGTAGAGGTATAAAAAATGTATGTCATTAGAACCAGAGTCTTATTTTCACTGCGGGTGTCAAGATTACATTTTTTATCGGTCCTTATCAGTCATTTCATTTAGGAGCCATATGCCTATCCCGTGCATGATTACATTACCTCACTGTGTTAGACTCTACCACCTCTGCTAGGAGTTGTTCCACTTCTCTACTACCCTCTCAGTAAAGAAAAACTGTCTTTACATTACCTATAATCTAATACTCTTTGAGTGTTATGACCCACTGCATTATCTGTATTCTATGGGTTCTATAGGTAATGATATCCAGGTCTCCCAACTTGTGTATCATAATAATGCCTCTGGGATTAGTGCGAAGGAGTGGGGTGTCTATGGTTGGTCTTTTTTTTATCACAAGGTCATTTATTTTGTTATAGTTGTTAAGTAAGCTGGTGCAATAACAGCTGAAACCCTGGCCAACATGTGCCCTCTTCTCAGGGTTGTTGGGTAATTGACCACCAGGAGCCACTTTAGGATATAATTTGTCATCAAATGCAACCACAGGATAATCTACAGAGATCTACAGAAAGATCGTTTGGGTTTTCCACTGTTTTATATGTAGGAGGTTGTAGGGAATAAATTGGTTAGAGCTCTGGGAAGGCCTAGGTAGGATCTGTAGGTTGGATCTCATAGAGACGGATGAGATCCCATAGAATGTGATCCACTGGAGGGTAGGAAGCCAGACCACGCCAAGTGTAATGGATTTTATTGACGGCGGTTCTAGGTACCAAATTCATGGATGACCAAGGCCACCAACAACCTACGGGCCAAATCTGGCTCCTTCACCTCGCGTATACAAGTTGGCTGCCATCTACCATCTATGTGCTTGGCTTCTATTTCTTGGCTGATCCATTTCCAGAGGTGATCACAGCTTTGTGGTGATCTAATCAGTTTTATGTGATCTGCTTTCAAAGAACTTTCTTTGTGTTACTCCAAAGTGCTCCAACACCCCAGTTGGATTATCTTGGCCAACTTGTGTTTTACACCATGATAAGGAAATACATTTCTAGGGAAAGTCCACATGGGACATGGGTCAAAAAATGAGCGTTTAATGTTATTGGTTTAACTTATTAGCTACATAAATCAACATAAAACGAACCCAGGTTGACCCAAATCACATCAACTCAATGTCAAGAAGTTTCTATTGATGAGTCTCAAAGTTCTCCAGAGTTGAGGTCCCACCAGAGAACCATCAGTTCCATGCTAATCAGAGCTGTTTTGTACGCAATTAAAAATTAAACATTTTCAAATGCGCTCAAGGTGGATTTGGCCAACTTTTCTCAACACGGAGGGGAAATTAGGATTTCCTAAAAAAAAATAACTTTAAATGAGCGAAATTCTTGGTATTGGTCTTAGAAAAGTGTTATTTGGCTTGGTGAATTCCAAAAGAAAGTGGAATGTTCTATTTTCAACAACTGCATTGCAAAGTGTGAATAAATAGGGAATATTAGCCAGAAAAAAAGCTGATTTTTTTTTTTAAAATTGTCTTACATTTGACCTTTCCTCGTACTGGATGAAAATGCAAAAAAAAAAATCCAGAATAAAATGATTTGTTCCGGAACAGCCACTTGTGGGGTCCTGAAACGGCAAAATATAAAAGTTGATTTTTGACTTTGAAAACTTTGCTTATTTCTAAGAAAAAAAAAATAAAAAAATGTATAAAACCAGAATTTTGGCATCTCTTTGAGGCTGGATTTTTGAGGCTGTGCGTCCTCGCTGACGAGGGGAGAGCGGCGAGAGATTTATACCGAGGATTTGAACATCTGAGTCCCAAGAAATCTCTCGTTCCCAGATGTGGCGGTTGGAGCTTCTGCATCCACCAGCTTCTCAGCAGGGTACCGCAGTAGCTCGGAGCCTAATTAATCCGATCAATGAAATGCAGATTTTTTATATGCAAATACCTCAAATATGCAAATATGAAATAGTTTTCCAGCAAAAAATAAAATAAAAACCTAGCAGTTACTTTAAGCATATTTGTGACTTTAAAAGCGAAACGCGCTGTTAAAAAAAAAAAAAAAAGTCGCAATTTTGTATCAACTCAAAAGCAACGAAGAAAGAAAAAAAAATATATCGGGGAAGGAGGACAAAATTTTAATTTCTGTTTTCTTAAAGAAAAAAAAAATAATGTCAGCAGCCGCGGCCGTACATCAGCTGCCGAATCCTTCAATAATTAATGACGTTTATTATCATTTCTATGTTTAACCCTTCGTGCGTGGGAGGGGGGGGAAATAATTATTATAAATATTTAATTGCATCAATCAAATTAATGTTTTTTGGTACTATTTAATATAAAATTTAATATACCTTCCATGATAAGTGATGTTGATTTGAACTGTAAAAGGTCGTTATCTAGGACTAGAGGGTCAGAGGCTTGGGTGGAATGGAAGGAAGTTTTACTTTACCAAGAGGGTGGTGGATAAGTGGAACAGCCTCCCAGCAGAAGCCTTGGTGGACCTCTGTAATGAAATATAAGGACAGAGAAAGCTCTATGACTTTACAGATTGTGAATAGCGTTTAGACGAGAGGTGTAATAAGTTTGGAGAGCGCGGATACGTTGTGACGAGGCAGTCTTGAGGCGGACAGACAGCGGTATTAGCCGGGGCAGCGGCCGCATTAACCGCCTGCATATATTGTGTGTTTTTTTTCTCACTTCTGAAGACTTTTTAGTTGAACAAACGCTGAGACGACGGCCGGCAACTGAATTTTTTATAGAAAGTCTTGAAAATGTTGGACGAACATTAATTTGTACCAAATAAAGGGACTGATCTTCTAAGTGGTGAAAATAAGTAATGCGATAAAACTCTTTAGCTCTGTACTATAACTATTTAATCTTTGATTTAACTCCACGTTATACAGGAATGGCTCACTGATTTCATTATACATTATACAGGGGCCGGTCACTGATTTAACTATACATTATACAGGGGGCGGTCACTGATTTATCATTATACATCCGGTCACTGATTTATCTATACATTATACAGGGGCCGGCTCGCTGATTTATCTATACATTATACAGGCCGGCTCGCTGATTATCTATACATTATACAGGGGCGGCTCACTGATTTGTCTATACGTCAGGGGCCGGTCACTGATTTGTCTATACGTTACATGACTATACAGGGGGCCGTCACTGATTTATCTAACATTATACAGATGATTATCTGATTATACAGGGGCCGGTCACTGATTTATCTATACATTATGCAGGGCCGGTCACTGATTTGTCTATACATTATACAGGGGGCCCCTACACATTATACAGGGGCCGGTCACTGATTTGTCTATACATTATACAGGGGGCCGGCTCACTGATTTAACTATACATTATACAGGGCCTGCTTACCAAATTAAGTATACATTAAACAGGGGTTGACATTTAGGGAAGAGAGAGGAAATGCAGGAAATGAGCCCTTAGAGGAGGAATGAGGGTCGTCAGGCATTTGGCAGGGGGACGGGACAAACTCAGAGGAGGACAGAGGGGGCACAAGCGAAGAAAGAGGGGCATTAGGGGAGGAAAGAGGGGCCATCAGAGGAGGGAAGAAGGCCATCAGGGATTTGGGACTGGACACATCGGTCTGCTTTATAGGAGGGTTGGGAGGGGTAATAAATTGGGCATTATGCCACCTCCAAAGTATAAAAAAAATCAAACAAGATGTAGCGCGTATGTTGGTGATGATTCCAGACAGGAAGCCGGTGATTATACCTCACAGGTTTAGGAGCGAGGAGTCCCGAGGCGTTGGAGAAACGCCAGGTTAAGCCCAAGCACTGCGAATACAGATGGGTGAGAATTCAGGGGTATTAAGGACGGGTGCGGGAGCTTCGGGTCCGTGTCACCTTAACTGCGCTGAAATCAGATGCGTAGCCCCCCCGAGTAACTCCTACTAGAACACTCTGGGCCACTATACGTCTTTTATGTAGTTCAACGCAAGAGTGTCTAGACCAATCAGGATTTTATGAAGGGGTTTACCCCATGTCTGGATCCTTTCCGTGCTCCCCTTACAGGGCCACTACTCTGTGTTGTTTCCCGCAGATGTCTTATCTGCTGCGGCTGGGTATCCCCTCTGGCCGGATGACCCCGGCGCTCCCCTGGTGATGGAAGCCCCCCCACACCCAATAAGAGGATGACTTCACGGTTTTAGGATTATTTGGTTGAGCCATAAACGTTGTTTTTTAATTTTTAGAACTGTCGCCATCTTACCCCCGGGTTTGGACTCGCCTGACTTGGGGTACTTTGACGCAGCGGGGGGTGATATACGGCCGTATGATACGACGGGACGGCAATCGCTGGGTTTACGCTAAATTCTTTGTTTTATGTCATTATTGGTCTTTATTATTCCACCAGAACCCCGGAATCTGGATGTTAATGCCTTTTATGGTTTTAGGTCGTGCCTTCCCCTTTCTGTATATTTTAACCCCCGACCTGCCACACAGGAGCCTCATTAATGGAGTCCAGAGGAGGCTTTAAATCGCTTGAGAGTCTCCTCGGTAGGAAATATAGCCGCGGAAAGTTAGATAGAACTCGCCAAACCTGGCATATAAGATTTAGAAAAAAGACCCTTTGACTAAGGACCCCTGGTACCCATACCTACCAACTGTCCCGCTTTGCTCGTAGAAGTTGGGAGGGTTGGGTGCCTGACAGACCGGTAAAACAGCACCTCAAACTTTTAATCTCATTGTGAGACATGAAGACCCGTTGTACAGCGCTGCGGAATACGATGGCGCTATATTAAACAATAAATAATACCCAATATAAAAGACTCGTTCAGGAATTCCGTCTTGGTTCCATTTTTGATATTTTCTCACCGATGAGCTGAAATCCAAAGTTTGGTTAAATAGAGCAAAAAAAAGTGAAATTCCCCACCGAGACCAGCGAAGTATTATGGTGTTCAGTGGCCCCCTGCCAAAAAAAAAGGGGGGCAGATTGCCTTCTTGCCCCTCCTCTGTGCCACTGCTCCATAGGGTGCATTATTTGTATTTATTTATTATTATTATTTATTTATCGTTATTATTTATAGGATGCATTATTTATTTTATTGTTATTATTATTTCATTCTTTATTTATTATTATTATTATTAGATGCATTATTATTATTATTTATTATTACTATTATTAATAATAATAGTAATCCTAGCACAACAACCATTAACTACAATTTTATTTGAAGTGTAATAATTATTAAAGCACCCCTTGAGTGCTGGTTTCTAAATAACGGATTGACAGTCATTGATAATTAACTCATTATGGGGTTTAATTCATTAAAGTTGTAAATTCCATGTGAATTTCTAAATGTTTACATTTTTCCTGAATAAGGAATATGGATAAAGTTGTCTCGATCCAAGAGGAGGTGTTGCCTTTGGCCTTTGGTAAATAAAGAACCTATGCTTTTGGGATCTCAGAGGTCTCTCGTTCAGATGAAGACTTTTGATTGACGCGCATCCACAAGCCATAAAAGCTTTGGTGCTGATGATGTCCCGACGCGGCCCTGATGGAGCCCAACCTTTACCTCCATTGAGTGACTTGACTATATGTATATATTTGTAGGCCTTCCGTCGTTCCTGTGTGGTTTTATCACTGGTTTAGAAAGCATCCATAAACTTTATTCCTCCCCGAGGCGCCATTTACACTCCGTACTACTACCCCGTCCCTCCTCGCAACCAGCATGCCCTCTGTCTGTCGGTTCCTTTCAGATCCAAGGCCACCCCATTTCCAACTCTACAAGTTTATGTTCCACCATTGTCATAGAATGTACGACGGAAGTTCTACTGGCCAAAACATTTCGCTCGGAAGGCTTTTTCCTCCCCAGTATCCAACGTAGGCGCTGCCTAAATATTGAAAGAAATGGTAGAATTCAGACCACCCTCCTACAGAAAATGTACTTTTCAGAGGCTCCTTCCACCCTTGGACATCCATCGGTGTTTTCTTGCCTTCACTCCATCATTCCAAAGATCAATGAAGTTCCTTTGAAACGTTCGCCCATTAACCCTCTTTAGCCCCAGGTCCCCTCACATTCCTTTAAAGAACAGTCGTTCTCTTCTTGGGTTATATTAGATTTTTGCAAATGTTTTTTTTTTGCCACCGGCCACCGGTCAACCAGTTTTTGTTCCAGCTTTTTGGACGTTTACCTAATATTTGCATATATTTGGACGTTTCCACCATAAATCCTCGCGTTCTTACCATTTTTTAGCCGATAACGACCGGTCTTTGAAAATTGTGAGCTTTGTTTTGGGGAAAAAAGTTCTCCAAAATGGACAATAGTTTGGTTTTTTTGGGGTTTGCGCGGAAGGCGCTGACCACACAGCTGAAAAATTTCACTTTTCTAAATGCAACTTTACGCACTTGGGGAAGAGACGTTTTTTTCCCGATTAGCCGATATAAAGCGGAATGTATTGGGACTCCAGTAAACTTCATATTTTCTGTAACATGTAAGATTTTACCACACAATTTCATTTTTTTTAAGTATTATCCTATAAAAGAATTCTTGAAAGACATTTTTGGTTTTATTTGTTTTTTAAAAGTAAACTTAGAATCAATCCTCAAAATTAAGGTCAAGTTTTAACGCAAAAATGTTGCCCAATCGAATAAATTGATCCTTTTTTTTTTAAAGAACTTAATATAATTTGTACTTATCTTATGCGAATTCATTGATTTTCTACGTCTTTTAGGAAAAACACTGAAAGAATTATCCGGGGGAGTCGCAGGTTGGTTTAGATCAAAGAAGCCAGGAATTTTTACAGCGCGGAGAGCCTAAAAATGCAGATATCCTTCAGGAACGCGTTTCTATCGCACGGCTCAGCCCTTTTATTCTCTTCTTTTGTTTAACTTCTCAGCTAGATAAGTATTTTGCTGTTATTTGGCCCCCCGAGGGTCTACTTTCTGGTCAACGGTCTAATTCCCCATTGAACTTTACGACCACCTGACCAAGATGAGTCACGCGAGATACTCCAAAAAAAAATATAAAATTCAAGATGGCTGCAGATCAGTGATTTTTAAATCGTCGGCAGATTCCTCCCGATTCCCAGATCATAGGTCTAAATATTTTTCTTTTTTTAAATTTTTAATTTAATTTTTATTTTTTTTTTATATAGATCAAAGATTCCCTTTTTCTAAGACGTGAAGGATGTAAGACGTATCCCTCTCGATTTCCGAATCCAAATTAAAATCTTTATTAATTATTTATTTATAAATCTTAAATTAGACCGTTATTGAGCTAAAACAAAAATGGCAATTTAGATTTATATCGTAAACATAGAATTTGGAAGGTGGACATGGAGGCTGTAAAATGTACATTAAAAGAATTATATATAAATATATATATTTTTGTAAATATCTAGGAATTACTGAGATGTTATAGTTAATTTACACATATTTGGGTAAACATTAGCTATTATTAGCATAATTGCTTTCATGGCTGTTAATAACTTCATTAATCCTAGTTATTAATCTATTTGAAGCTGTTGGACCCGCCACGGTTACCTTTTGTAGATCATCCCTTAAATTTCCAATAGGTTAATCAAATTGCAGTTTATTTCATCTCTTATTGATTAATCAGATTTTCAGATTACTTTAGAATTATGGGACGGGGGCCACCGTTGACCCCAATAAACGTCGTCGGCGTTCCAATATAATTATTAACGCACTGGAAAGCCAATGCACCAAATCAACGATCATCCAATCGCCAAATTTAAGAAAAAAGTGCAATTCTGTTACCATGGAAACTTCATTATTTGCCCCCCCCCCCCAAAGACATTGGTCAAAAAGTTTTCTGAACCCATTTTTGGGGGTCATATATGTATAAATAGCTTTGAATATATACATCGAGCTGGTTCATTGGAGAATCAAGTGGGGGGGGGGTTTAAAGTAAAACTCAACTTTTCGTCCATGCGGAGGAATCTTTGGGAAGAATTCTCCAAGAAACCGTCTCGGCGATCACCAGGAGCGTTGAATTCTCCCATAAATCACCTCGGTGGTGTGGCTGTGGGTGCTGAAACGTGGTTATTGTATAACTGGGTGCGTATATACAATAGCCCCATTAGCGGGGGGGGGGGGTTAATTTCTACCCCACGAGCAGCCAGGTGGCCTCTCCGGGACTTTTTTTTCTGAATTCTTCTTGAAGCGAATGAAAGCCTCCGACCGTCCGCGGCGGCTCACGGGCAAAGCCAGGTGGCTTCTCGAGACTCAGACGGTGAACCTGCTTGTTATTTTGGGCTGAAGCATATAATTAGAGCACTTACTTAAATCAATCATTAAAATGATACTCAGGTAATAAACTCCTGGCATAGCAACTTTGTAATTTAAATTTCTTTAAATAGGTTTTTTTTTTTTAGAAGCCCCCTCCCCCCTTGCAAACAATTAAAATACAGAACGCCAAGTCTGGCGGATATATAAGTTAATATTATTATTATTATTATTCATTATTATTTATTATTATTATTATTCCTTGACTCTTTTCACCCTTTAAATTGGCGCGACAATAAACCAAAGAAAAACGACATCCGTATTTTTAAAATATTATTTTTGAATTTTTTACATTTTTTAATCCTGGTTCTCTTCTTAACCTCGAAATTTCTACAAGGAATTAGAATAATTAAATCGCCTCTTATATAAAAAACATGCATTATTACATGAGCTTATCTGTTTTACTTGGAAGTTACTCATTTCGAAAAATACTCCAATTTATTTGGGGGATTATTAATTTATTTATGTTTATTTATTTATTTATTTTTATTATTATTTTTATTATTCTGTTTCTTTTATTTCTTAATTTTGTTACATATTTATGAACTTAGCTCCGCTTCCTCCTTGCGCACGCACACACTCACGCTTTCACTAAAAAAAAAAAGCCAATGGCCACAGGTAGCTGCCAAGCCCAAGTTTAACCGAACGCGGTGCGATAATCTTATCTCCTTGATACGCAGACCACATAAAACATTGCGTCCGACATCAGGCCCTTTTTTTTTTTTTGAAACTTCCTAAGCTTTTCGTATAAATAGCTGGAGGTAAGAGCTTCGTAACATTCTTTAAGGGGGGGGGGATGCGTGCTGTCAGTGTTCGGAGGCGAATCTGTGTCCCGGGGCACTATGTGTAAAGTGAAAAGTGTTCGAGGACCCTGCTTAGACACGTTTCAAATATGCATCAATAATACCAGCAGGCTTTAGCTGGAGAGGCAAAATTAGGTTAAGGATGAGAAAGGGAGCAAGAAACGACACTATCTCCCCCCTGAACGTCTGTGCTGCTAGGGTTTTGGGGGAAAAAATGGACAAATTAGCCAAAGATCAAGCATTCTGAATCTAAATGGTTAACGGACACTTACAAATCTATTCGATTTCGGTGATACCAAAACAAAAATAATATAATTTATCTTTCTGTTGTTAGGTGAATAAATTTTGTTAATTTTCAAAAATATTATTTGTAATATTTCAGAAATTAGCAAAAAAAAAATTTGCACGTGGTCGCACGAATAGCCGGAGAAAGTAATTGTTTATTCTCAGATGTTGCACGTGGCACGCTGGGTTTTATTTTTTTTTTATATATATATTTATATATATACAATGTTGCAAATAATATAAGTTTAGTAACATTTTATATTAAAATAAATTCCCGATTTGAAGAGGCGGCAGAAACCCCACCGCCGTAATTATCAATCGAAATCGGACTTTCCGCCTCGTTAAATGGCTTCTCCTATGGCGGCAGCTTAGTGAATTTTTTTTTAAAGGAGTTGGTGAACTAGTTAGGCGACCTGCGCCTGCGGAAAAACAAACAAACAAAGCAGATCTGGCTTTATGGGTTTGCTTCCGCAGAGATTTTACCCAGGGGTCCGGTCGCTTGGTGGAATCGTAGACACAATGTATCTAGCTAGTGATATGTGTAGCTGGAGAGCAATGTTCTATTGTTTGGGGAGGAATAATCTGAAACATTCTATATGATCTGTTATTGTTTATCCTTTAAAATGAGGACAGTTTGGTTGTTTCTTAAATATTAACCACTTAATGACACGCAAGCAATTTATCAATCAGGCCAAAAACGTTTACCGCCAGAAAGATAAAACTTGATTGAGTTTTCCTTACAGCCGACCAAATTTTTACTAATAATACATTTAAATCTCATTTCAAAGTGATGTTTTTTGTAGATTTTCTTTATTTGGGGGAAAGAAATGATTGCCGATATTTGCTATTAATGATGTTCCTTCGTCGGCAAGCCATTGCTTGTAGCACCGCGTTAACAGAAATACTCAACACTTCAATGAGGCGCTGTTACGTTTTTGCTAAAATGTGGTTTAAAGTTACATTTGCCTCGTGGATTCTCGTGGGGAGGAAGGCAGACCGGAGTCAGGAGCTCCATTTGTTTTCTGGAGCTTGTGATCAAGATATGGTGGGGCGGTGGGGGGTATATGTTTGTAGGGTCATGGCTAGCAACACATTGGGGTAGATTGAGCTCCAGTAAGACTTTAAAGGGGCAGAAAGTGGGGGGTGGGCAGTAAATGGGATGGACAGAGAGTAGGAGGAAACCTAGAAAGAGAGGACATGGTCAATGGTGGCCCTAAGATTGGAGAGATCAACTAGGAGCCCAGAGGAAGACAAGTTCCCGGCTATGACCATGGGGGACCTGGCTCCACCATACTTTGGGCCTTGAAGCTGTGTCCAAGCTCGGCTCGTCCCCCGGCACATTTGGTTTGGTCCATAAGTTAGCTTAAAGCTCAGTATCTTATTCTAGCTGTGCCTTTACATAACCAGACGAATGTTTGTGTCCATTTCCTTCAAATCTTCTGCGAATAATTGTGTAAAAAATAATAAAAAAGGCCAAATTCACATTGTCCAGCCTCAAATCACCTGCTGGTGTCGATGTGATTCCGGTAACTCTGTTTGCCCAGTAAGTCTGCTGTTCAAAGTCTCCTCTCTGAAGGTTTAGATTCATATTTGGAATTATCCGCTCGATATTTTGTTACAAGATTTCCCATGAATCTTTCATTTCATTCTTGCCATAAAAAAAAACTTTCAAGAAGCTTTTTAGTTTCTATGGCAACAACCTATCAGTGCCTGCTTTTGTGTCACATGACAATTAAGCATTCCTGGCAAAAAATTGTACTTGATCCAAACATTTTGTAGGAAGGGTTTTGACATAGGTAAGAACGGCAGCTTTAATTTGACTTTATATGACTTTTTTATATAAATATTATTTATTTAGATCTTGGGGGGACCCTGACGAAGGGGTTTTAAAAGAATTATTCGTCTTTTTGTAAGTATAAATCAGAGAAGTTTAGGAAATGGGAATCCTGAGCCATATTAAGGCCAGGGCTCTCCTTGGGTCTTATTAGCTACATGGAGATTAATGGCAAACGGTAAAGCGATAGTCAAGGTCAAAGTATCAACACGAAAAACAATAGGCAGGTACGTGATGGAGGTAAGAGCGAGTAGAGAAAGAAGGAATAAAGACCATCGTCTGACCCTGGGGAGGAAATATTACTGAGCCACGTCCGCTGGAGAAGACGGCCAATGAGTGTCATTGCGTAACCCGGTCCATAGGGCGTTCCTTGCCCCTGGGACAGAGGTGGTAGGGGCATCCTTTGTGTCGTCTCCTGCTTGGAATGCCGATGGCTCTGCAGATAGACGCGTAGCATTCGGCTCGACCCCTCACGGCGACGCAATGGCTGCGACTTATCTGCCCCAATTTATCAGCCGCCAGGCACCTGCTGAGGCCGCTCTCCGTGGCCGAGGGGATACTCTGTTTCCAAAAACATCCAGCTACAATCCTAAAATGTAGCAAATTACATTTCATATTTTATATACTTTCTTAAATATCTTTTTTTTAAACCTATATTGACCAATTTATCGATTTCCAAGCCAAGAATCCGACCGCCCCTTGTGATGTGGGGTCCGGGGTGATGTCCTGTTTTAGAGTCACAATAATTCATGAAAATGCATTCGCTATAAAGCCTAATTTCATGCATCAGAAGCCCGGGGATTGTAGGAGTTGTAGTCATATCTGAGAGATTTTTCCCTAATCTTAGGGTCTCTTTAGAAATGGGCAGATTCTCAGGGTTTTTACCCCAGTTTCAGGCTCTGATTTAATGATATCTGAGCGTCCCCATTGGTGCTTTTCTCCCTGCTTTATCACAGCTGGGATCGCTGCTTGAATACAGGTGACTTCATTCAGAATATCTTAACCTCCTGACCAGTCATGGTTTCCATAAGGACAATTTGACTGCTGAGTCACCAAAAGAAAACCTTTTTCTGAAATGTTGAGGCGGCCATTACCCGGGGCAGCCGTTGCGGCTCGGTTCCTGTGTTCACTGGGACTGCACCTTTACACAAAGACAGTTCAAACACAACCAACCGACAGGGAGGAACAAGAAAAGCCGTAAACAGCTGGAAGCGACTTCTCGCCTCGCCAAACCGGTCCGGAGGTGCGCGGCAATCTGTGAAATTATACAGCAGGCCGCTGCCTGTAAAAGTCAAATCAATTCGTTCTGCCTCTGAAAGGAGTAGGAGCCATGCGTCCACAACATTTTACGATGAAAATGAGTCATGTACAAAAAGAATCCCAAAGGAGAGCTTCCACGGGGCCTTTTACATCTTTAGTTATTGTCCTTTGGATGTAAGGAATTCATACCTCCATCCCTCGGCCAATGGATGCACTGGGGGGGGCTCGGGATGGAGAGTGTCCGCGCATGCGCAGCATGTCCGGGGACGGCGGAGAATGAAATGGGGGCCGTGAAATGAGGGAAGGAGGCAGAGCTCGGAGGGGCAGCGGGATAAAGCAGCAATAAAAGTTCCCACTAACTGGGAGCCTCTTGGAGATCCGAATATGGCGGCCATCACAACGATATTTATCACGCAGGCCAGATATTGTCACAAAACAGAAAAATGAGTGACAGCACCGGCCAAACTGTGTCCAAGCATGACATCATATGACATCATATCTCCATAATCATGGTCAATGACATCATAATGACATCATATCTCTATAACCATGGTCCATGTGTCTAGAGAAATGCAAGAAGCCACACGGTCCTTCGGGGAGCGAAAAATGTCCGCCCAACAATATGAATACATGGAAGATATTACATCACAATTTTTAAAATGGAATTAAAATAATATATATATATTTCCTTTTTTATTAATATTTAGATTTCTGTTGATTTCTTGCATTTTTCCGCTGATAAAGTTCTGTGCGATCAGATAGTTTTGGGAGTTGGGGCAGCCCCCCCCTCCAGGAGTGTGATGGGTGGATAAAGTAATTTTAATTAACAAACATTAACCCTTCAACAGGGCATCACAAAAATGCAATGTGTTATTTATTGACCAAATGACCTCGTACAGCGACATGGAATATGAGGACGCTATTTTAAATCAACTGTGACTCTGTACACCCGCCGATTATGCCTGCTGACCACCGGACCGTGAAACTGGGGTAATGGCCATTGGTGGCATATGTTAAGGGCAACTACTGGACCTGGCAGAGGTGGAGAGGTTGAGGAAAACCCACACAACGTGTATGGGAAGCTAAAGGGGATCTCTCAACATTCTTTGTTTCATTTCTCATATCAGATTAAAAATACATTTTCAAACATATTCTGCTGGGTTTTTTTACCCCAGTTGTAGTTTTTGCCCCGTAATATGATGTTTTCAGACAGCTGCATATCAGCCGTTTGTATGATTCTCGCTCTGTTATCTGACCACAATCTCCTTATCATACTGCCTGTGGGGAACAATAGAATGGCTCAGTCTTAATCACTCAGAAGGACTCTCTGATTAATGAAAGTCTATGGAGAAACGGACTTCACTACATCGCCATAAAGCATCAGCTCAGTGTGGTGTTTGGGCTGGGAAAGTCACCCAAAATATTATGACTGACAGCAACGGCGGCTCCTGAACTGCAGATAAAGGAGTTTATTGGAACAAAATGAGATAAAAACCAGGTTTTTGTCACCGACATTAATGTATACAGCACTGGGGGGTTATATTACTGTATACAGCACTGGGGGG
>VKOC01000006.1:165848-223718 GCA_009364415.1 Spea multiplicata
TAAATGTATGGATTATAGAGTACGGGGGTATCAGGGAGGGGTTTAAATGTATGGATTATAGAGTAATGGGGTATCAGCGAGGGATTTAAATGTATGGTTTATAGAGTAATGGGGGTATCAGCGAGGGATTTAAATGTATGGTTTATAAGTACAGGGGGCGTCCGCGTGGCATTCTGTTGCCATGGGGATAACTTGTAAAACGTGTCTTCCACCCGCGGATACAACGATGCGTTTTATATATAGTCAGCGTGCAGCGGCTCGTCTTACAGGGGAACAAATGTTCATTAATTCCTTTCCAGCTATAAAGCTCTGTGTGGCCTCCGACGACCTCACAACTAAATATAGTGCAAGTCCTTCTCTCTATATATATATTTTATATACATATCATATACATTTTATACACAGTAAAACTTTTATAGTTACGTTTCCAGCTGTGGCGTCTCTATACGTGGTGCGCGGTATACGTAGTTACATAGGGTATACTCTGTTCACTATATGTGTCTCAGGTTCTCTCCAATGTATTATGGAAGCATTCATTCCATTGGGCCAGAGACTTACTTATTTGGAAGCCGGATCATTACACCAACAGGGGCTTTGATGACATCACCCTTACGAAAAAATTACTGCAGTTTTTTGGACATGAAAAAACTGCAATACTGCACTTTTACTGCACTTTTACTGCATTTGTACTTCACTGTACTGCAGTTGTTTTTGTAAGGAAGTACAAATGCAATAAAGCTGCAGTACTTTGAAGAACAACTGTAGGTTTGCAATATAAAAACAAAAAGTGCGGTAAATTGTGCAGTAAAACTGCAGTAATTTTTTGAAAGGGCACATTGTAAATACAGAGACTTTAATATGAAGTCGGACCCCCCTTTGCAGATATAACGGCTTCCGCTCTGCGGGGAAGGATTTCCACAGGATTTTGGGGGGTTTCTGTGGGATTTTTGCCCGTTCATCCAGTAGAGCGTCTGTGAGGTCCGGCGCTGATGTTGGACGAGACGCCCGGCTCAGAATCTGCGTTCCGGTTCATCCCGTTGGGGTTCGATGGGGTTGAGGTCGGGGCTCTGTGCGGCCGGCCAAGTTCTTCCCACCAAACTCATCCAACCCGCGTCTTTATGGAGCTCGCTTTGTGCGCCGGGCGCAGTTACGCTGGGATAGAAAAGGGTCTTCCCCCAAAACTGATCCCACAAAGCTGGAAGCCGAGCATCGGCCTAAATGTCTCTGTATGCTGAAGGGGAAATTCTAGAATCCTTAGAGTCAGGCTATCCTTGAAGACAAATAAGCATCGACTTTTATGAGATAAAACTAGCTAATTGTCCATTAAGTATGATTTATTGATGATATTTATGATATTTAGTCTGTCACAGCACCTGTCAAGACTAAATTCATTTATTTTTATAGATTTTTTAAAATTAAATTTAAAAAAATTTTTGGAAATAAAAATAATAATTTTTTTGTTCTGATCCCCCGTTTGGCGTGAATGGCTCTCCCAATCTACATTTGTATTGTTTCACCCCCCCCCCATATTAAAGACTATAGATCCCTTTTGTTCCTCCGTTGTATAAACAAATAACCCCATGTATTAGCGCTTGACTGACAGAGATATACAGTAGCTGCACACAGGCTTCATGCAAATTACTGACGGGAAATTATATTGTCAATCAGGAGAAGGTAACGGAGTCTGACATCAGCCGGCGGAATTACAAGCCGTTTATAAGAGAGCTGTTTACACCCGATATCACCCAGCTACTCAAATCATATTGAGTCCGCTTTAAGAAAAGAGAAAAAAAGAGTTAGCGTGTGTTCTTTCATTATTAATTATTTTCCAATATAAAAAAAAATATATATTAGTATAGGAATCCCAAAATGGGTGGTTTATCAAATTATTATTATTTCGAGTTTTTATTCATTTTTTTAATAATTATTTTTCTATAAATAATAATGATAAAATATATCTCATCTCTATTTTGTTTTCTTCTCCTAGAGTTAAACTGTCCTGTTTTTTTTCATATTATGTATTCCAATTATTTTTATTAAGTTTTTTAAATAATTATTTTACATCTCTTCTTGTTTTCTTCCCCAGTGTTAAAAGATCTGTTTTTTCATTTATTACCGATTATTTTTATTAGTTTTTTTTTAAATAATTATTCTTCATCTCTTAGTGTGTTGTAACATTGTTGCAGAACGTATGGCGCCATTGGTGGATGTTGACTTGTAATACATGCTGCCCTCAATAATTTGTTACCTTCTAGGATACTTTTGTTCCTGGAAATATTGAGGGAAAAGTGTAACATCAGGGCAGTTTGTTTGCGTTCCTCTTCTAAATTCTATTTTTGTATTTTTTTTTAGGTCGTTAGCAATTGGTCAACAGTACTCTTCTTTGGGGACCCAGCCAATACCGTGTGGGACTATCCCAGGTCTAGTGGCCAAGCAGATGCGATTCTGCCGGAATTATATGGAAATCATGCCCAGCGTGGCAGAAGGTGTCAAAATCGGAATTCAAGAATGTCAGCACCAATTCCGAGGGAGACGATGGAACTGCACGACGGTCAATGACAACCTGGCCATCTTTGGACCTGTGTTAGATAAAGGTACGTCCTCCATAAAGTCACGATAACATGGTGGGCTATGGATACTATAGAAACATAGAATATGCTGGCGGAGCAGCCCAATCCGGCAAAGACTCAAACCTTAAACGGTCGTTGGTCTTGTCTTAGATTCAGGAGCCGTATGTCTGCCCCATGCATCCAAACTAAACCCACCAACCAACGTGAATCTTGGCTTCCTATGGCTTGAAAAATATATTTGGGTTGAGATAATAATAATTAGGTTAAGACTAAAGACATTCAGCTTGAGTTTTTGAGGATGGAGTCAGCTATTTCCTGATGTACCCTGGCTTTCTACCTCTACTCGGTGATAAATTTACCTTCGGAGCTTCCCTAGACCTAAACCTGCTGCCCCATCCTTGCTACTGGATGTCGGAATATGATGTCATATCCCGGCTTTCCGCTTTCAAAGGAAGTGTGGTGCAGAGGGAAACGATGTGCTGACTCGGCACAGCCTTCCATAGGGTTAATGGACCGGTTGGGTAGATCAGCGATCTCCATTTCTAACCAGCCCATTGAGTAGTGGCGTTGCAGGAAACCCGGGGCTCCATGTTTTGCCACCTCCTGGACCAAGTCGACCTAGACCAGTATACCCCACTGCCTCTGCTCCCTCGCCCGGCCCTAGCACCTGCATTGTTAGTATGAGTTTCTCCCTGTTCTCCATACCACGGGCACCACATGACCCGGTGCCACAATCGGACAGAGTTACGTAATCTCAGTTTGTTCGTTCTTGCTTGTTTCATTTTTTTTATTTTTTTTTTTAGTTCTGATCAAAGCCTTCGAAATGTAATAATTATCTTATTAATTTGGATCATTATAGATCAACAAGAGTTTCGAGTTACAAAGAGATTAGTAACCGAGCCACGGGCAATTCCACAATTGCTCTTTAGTCGTCCAAACTTTCTGTGTCATTTAAGAAAAAGTGGAACATGTGGGATGAAAGCGTTCTCCGCCAAATTTAACAGTTACTCTTTGTAAAGGACTTGTGCTCCTGCCCCGAGATCAAGGCTTCAGCATCAAATCAAACAGATGTTCTATTCACTCGTCAGATAGAATCTTTTAATTCCCCCCCCTTATTATATTAGTTACACTTCATTATCAAGACATCGCGTTCTATTCCAAGCTAAATATTATATTTGGGATAATAGCTCTACATTCTTTAATTATCAGAGGAGTCTTAGATTAAAAAGCATTAAAGAAGAATAATGAATACCGCGACAGATTTTAAAAAAGAAAAAATCTTGGTGGTTGTTATGGTTACCGAGAGATCCCAGATGTCTCTTTATGTCTTAATTGAAATGGTGCTCACTTGAGATAAGTTTGAAATATTTAAACTGTATCCGGTCCGTCTGCCAAAAACCAAAATATTCATCAATTCCATTTTCTATATTTCATGAAGTTTTATAAATTCATTATATTACAATGGTTAGAATTGGTCAAAATGTTTTTTGTTTTTTTTTTAAATTCCAGTTTTTTTTCCCGCTGAAAATCCTTCTTGTTTTTGGGTGTAAAATAATTGGAGAATTTTGATATTTGTGAAATTTTGTACTATACAAACCAAAAGGGATCACAAATAATAAAAATCCAAGGAGTGATGAATACAGATTATTTCAGAAGGTTTACTTTGCCAAATTAGAGTGGCGACAAAGGACATAAAGTTATAAAGGAGTCAGAAATACCCAACACTTTTCTGTTCTAAAACGGAAAAGATGGATCATTTTGAATATCTATTTGTAATGCTGTGTGCGCAGGGCCGGCCTATGTGGCTGCCTAGGCCGCTGACTTAATGCAGGAAGCCACCATGAGGTTCTTCAACAAGGAAGTGGGTGCCCGATGGAGTTCTCACCATTCATGAGAACTTTCTGAGCTGGACCTGGAGTCTCCGAGGCGAAGTCCTTCCCTGGGTCTCCAAGTCAGTGTCCCCTTTCCACTGCTCCCCCGCCCAGTTCCCGCCCACTTAATGCTTTCTGGGACTAGCCCCTCCCCCACATGAAGCCACTCCCCCAGAAGATGTGGAGAGTTCCACGCTATGGGTACAAGAAACGTAGTTCACCTAGACGCGGGTCGTTCGCTGATGCAGCAATTTGCAAAGTCTTCTTCTTGTGCTTTATTTCCACCCTTCTGGGCCTTTCTGGGGTTATAAAAGTTCTCATTACTTACATATAATACTTCATGTAACGCAGTGTCCCCAGAACCGAGGGTGCGCCTTTCAAAATAAATATATTCCAAATAAAAAAATCTCCTTTATAATAAATTTGGTCAATTTGAACTACCGTTCAAAAGTTTGGGGTCACTCAGCTGTTTTCACATGAAACAAGGTAAATTTCTGTCTGTAACATAATTGCAAAAGGGTTTCTAACGATCCATTAGCCTTTTAAACTTAAACTTGGATCAGCGAACACAACGTGCCATTGGAGCACAGGAGTGATGGGAGTGATAAAGGGCCATTGGAACACAGGAGTGATGGAGTGATAAAGGGCCATTGGAAATCCAGGAGTGAGTTGGGAGTTGATAAAGGCATGGAACATAGGAGTGATGGAGTGATAAAGGGCCATTGGAACACAGGAGTGATGGAAGTGATAAAGGGCCTTTGTACGCCAATAGAGAGATTCCATTAAAAATCAGCCGCAATAGTCATTTACAACATTAACCCCGTCTTCGCTGAATTCTGATCCATTTTATGTTATTTTAACGGACAAAATATGCTTTTCTTTCAAAAACAAGGACATTTCCCGGTGACCCCAAACTTTTGAACCATATATATAAAATGATAACTTTTACCTAGTTCAATATTATTTAAAAAAATGTTTTTTTTTTTGTGTTTACTTTTATATAAATCCACAAACAGTAATTTTTTTTCACCTAATAGATTTTTTATTACTCTTGTAAAAACGCCGTCGTTGGATCGAGAGCATAAATGAACGGCGAGCATAAGCGTCGTGGATCGAGAGCACACCGCCCGGCGTCGGTGGTAACGGAACCCTCGTATCATTACCAGATACGTGAGTCCGGTGACAATGGCTTTGTGCGGCGTGAAAAGGGAGGCTCATTCTGCGCGTTACTCACTTCCAGCCCCCTTCTTTCTGAAGAGCGTGGAATGAGCCCTCACCCTGACAGCTGGACAGAGGAAAGGCCGGCGCTTATTGTGGCCGAGGAGCTTTTAATGAACTCCCGAAGAATGATGGGGAAGAAATGAGAGTTTCCCCGTAATCAGACCGCCTCTCGCTGCCGTCTCATTGTGCTGCTAATACGGCAGGAGTCTCTCCCACCGCTTTGGCCGCTCTAAATGGCAGGACCGAGGGGGGTCATCAGATGGTCTTATAGGTCCTCGGCTTGAGTTAAACAATCTGATTTGACGAGGGTCACCGATGGCCTAATAATGTCAAAGATCAAGCTAACTGGATTATGTGCTTTGTTAAGGGGTGAACTCGCTCGTTATAGTTCACCATTCACCATGACGTGAGACGGGGTTGTTTCTTTTATAATTGATCGTCTATACATAAAAAAATATACAGGCGCATGCATTACCCTGAAGAATTTTTTTGGTAAAAAGTTTTATTTGAAGCAAAAAGATTTTTGCTACATAATATCCCCCGTAACATAGTAATGTCTTGCAATTAATTCATTAATAGGATCTTTTTTTACGTTTGTTAAACATTTAAGGAGATTTTTACTATGAACTGGCTAGATTTACTTTCTTTATTTGATGTCAAATAAGAATTTATTAATTGAAAAAGGTTTTTTTTAGCATGACATCATACTGCGTCACAAAAAATAATTGAAATATTTTTTTTGGTGCAAAAATAAGTCTTTGTTTATTTTTTTCCTGTTGTAACAGTTTTGTAGAATATCGTTTTTCATGTTGCTGTAGGAGGCTTTGGTATTTTTATAACAGAAAACGATACGCATTTCAGAATTTATACAGTGGATATATTTAGAAATGTCACGCGATTAATACATTTTTCAGATACTTGAGTCATAGCCTGAGAAAATTCCCTCTTGCTTTTCCTGAGATTTGTTTCTTTATTTTTTTACCAAAACTATTCAGATAATATTTTTTTAAAAAATATTATGTTTTAGTGCAATGTGTTTTGTTTTTTTTTTTTTTATGGAATACAATTTTGCCCCGAATTTGTTTCATTTTTTTCCTGTAATTTTGCAGAATGTTAAAAATAAAACCGGTAATATGATTACCTTCCTCATAGAATGATGGGAAAAAGTCAAAACGCAAAAATGATCAATCACATGCCCTACTGATACAGAAAGAACATTCCAAATCAGTTAAACATTTTGAGAGTTTGAATGAAAAATTGGTGCCGCACTGACACATTTTTAAAAATAATTGAATATTACTTTGCACAAGAAAAATGCCAGCAACAAGGAAATTATTAATTAAATAATAGTTATGAAAAATAATGAACTGACTATGAATGTATCCGATATCTAAATTTATTTTAGAGGGAAGAGATACGTTTGATAAATTCCAAATTCATTTTTTTTTTAATTAAAATTTGACATGAAGTTTGGAATTCTTTACAAATTGTTTATTTCCTGTAGATTTTGATTATAAAAATGAAGGCAGTTTACCCTATGAGACATGCATGGGAGAGAGGAGATAATGCTTTCTGCAAATATAGTGAATCGCAACAGTAAGGGCAGTAAGGATACAGAATCCACATCCGATAAATAGACAGGAGTGAGTCTTTTTTATAGTATAAGTCAAAATACACTAAAGTTAAATATTATAAGTTAGAAATCCCCCCCCCCCGTGGTTTACACTAATAGAACCTACGAAATGGTGTTCACATATTTAAACAAGCACTATAAAAGTGTTATAAAAGGCATTTAAAATCCTGTTTTTAGGATCCGCATGATTATTCCTCCCCAGATGAATACAAGAAAATACATTTGTAATTTACTCCGATTTTTTCTTTCATTAGCATTTTGACAACCCAACCTTTTACATATCATTTTATTATATTTTTAGATTTCTATACTCAGACGCGACTCTTGTATTTTCCAATGTATAGAAACACATATAATGGCTTTTCTAAAATTTTTTCGTATATATATATATATATAAAAAACTAATAATAAAAAAAAAGTTAAATATTGAATATCTAATATATATATAATAACAATTATGATACATGTAACATATGTATAATATCAATATCACATGCTATAAGTGACCGTATTTATCAAGGCAGATTTGTTCCCAATAGAGAAAAGAACTAATTGAGTCATAATTATTGATCCATATATTTAATTTAGTAATTTAATCCACATAGTTTCCATAGAATAACTACAGATCCACAGAATTCCGTAAGGAATCTTCGTAGGTTTTTTTCTTTTTATAATTTCATCCAAAAATGTAAATAAATTGGATTTTTTGTAAAAAAAAAATAATGTCAGTTAATAAATAACACAAAGTGGGCATCAGCAGACTTCTGACCAATGGGCGCCCCGCTCTCCGCTCAGCTCGGATTTCGACAATGGCCGCGCTCCGTCTGCACCGAGTTACGCCAAGTCCTAGCGTGGGAGCTAGCTCGCCAACAAAAGCTAACCGTGGGGGGAAATAATTAGCATCGCATTGTTAAGAAAGATCCTCGATTTCCAATGAGCTGCCGGGACGCCAAAACAAAGAACACCCAGCACCCCCCCCCCGACACGAAATGAAAGGGACATGGGGGGGTTTTAAGGGAAAAAGGGCTATTTTTACAGGTGTTCTACACGTAAAATATCATCACGTGATGCTATTAAATGTGGAAAAAAGGGAAAGTTCTCTCCCTTCTCACCTCCTCCCCCATTAAAAAGGCTGTCTGTTCCAATTAGCAATAATCAGCAACCTAATAGGGGAGAGATAAGTTAATGGGGAGGAATAATCATGCAGATCCTGAAATGTATATAAAAACGCTCCATTTAGTGAATCGCACCTTTAGCGTTTAAGGGAAGCGGCAGATCCACTTTCAGTCTGGATTGGTTTGAGTTTTTTTAGCGTAACGCACGGCAGCCACGTGGCTTCTCTTCATCACAAGTGCCGGACGCTGCACGCAATTTGACTTTTTCCGATATGGAAACTCTTTGTAGTCGTGTAGGGATTACCCCGGGGCAAATACTAGGGTCGCTTCACGGCTTTAACCGTCATTAAAAAACATAGGTTATAGTAGCCAGCTATAGTAGCTATAGACTATTGGGTAGAATTCTGGAGACCCCATTTCACTATATTAGCTTCTACCACATCAGCTGGAAGGCTGTTCCACAAATCTACCACCCTCTTTCTCCCATTCCATCTAACCCCATGACCCTTTAGTGTTAGATTCTGGTCTTTTGTTGTAACTTTTCTCCTCTTTTGAGATAAACTTCCTTCCCATCCTTTGTTAAATTCCTTCATGTATTTAAATGTCTCTCTCTCTCTTCTCTCCTCTCTCTTCTCTCTCTCTCTTCTCTCCTCTCCTCTCTCTCTCTCTCTTCTCTCTCTCTTCAGAGTTGCGTCCGACCCGCGCGTTCCGTACGACGAATGGCGCTCTCGCTCGCTGTATTTCAAGTTTTGACATTAAAAGCATATTTCTGTCTCTCTTTGTGCTGTTCCTGGAAAGGTAGTCAGGGCATTAACAGCCTTTCCTATAATTTAATGGGTAACGAACGCCTGGACTTGTTTCACAATGAAAGTAAGTCACGGAAAAATAATAAAAGTCTTCCAAACCCCAAATCGTAAGGTAGGAACGTATATCACATGATCGTATGGGACGTCTTTAACCTTCGCTTCAAACCCATTCTCTTAAATTGAAAAGAGATGGTTTGGGGGTAAATTTTGAGATGGGCAGAGTCTTTGTACCAATTGGGCAGAATCTCTGGGTTAATGAACACGTTCGTCGGCGGAAGGGGTAAATATGTGGGGGTGACTGGGCAGATTCTTAGGTTGTCGGAATGAAGAGGTTGATTCCTGGAGTCGCTGGGCGAAGGGGCAAATTCTGCGGGTGTGAGGGTGAATAGGCAGATTCTTGGGGTTTCAGATGTTGAGGGACTCTTAGGGAAGGGGTAGATCCTCAGGCCGAATGGTCAGATTAAAGTTTCCAAGTTGTGCTGTTTTACAACCAAACATACATCACCATTAACAGTAGAGTAATATATATCTTTTAAAAGCCTTATGGTCAGCTGATTTAGAGCTTTCACGCGGATGGCGAGATACGGTGGGCACTCCAAGAATTGCGGTACCCGCTCTCTCTCTCTCTCTCTGACCAAAACTGTTGTCGAACCCCAGTTTAAAAAAAAGTTTTTAAATGAATAACAAAAGGCCTCTGAAATCCGATTTTTTTTATTCTTTAAATAATGCTTATTTAATTTTATTACAAATAAAAATTGAAATGAAAATAAAATTTATGTACAACAAAGCAAAGTATCTGTGAACACCCAGGATTTTCAAAATATTCAAAAGCCCCTATCTGAGGTATAATTATTGACCATATCTTTGCTTAACCCGCTTCAAGGTCAAAATAACCCGAAAGTAATTTTAATACAATTGAAAAATTTTTTACACGATTTTTTTGTTGCAGCGGCTCATTCTTTGTTCTTTTACTCCCCATGTAGGGTATTTTTCACTCACGCTCACGGTGGCCCCAACTCAGTATAATGACATCCCCATGGCACCAATTTACCCTGTCCCACCCACGGCTCCCCCCTCTACCCATATAATTTGACCTTCATTATCCTGGTGGGGTCTGACCGTCCAACCCTTTTAAATTTCCAACTGCTTAATAGAGCGAGTTTTCTAAAAAGCTCCGATGCCCCATATGGAACCCTGGAATAGAACTCTTTCCGTAACAATAGACCCCGCGATTGCCGGGTGAAAGACATGCGGCTGATCTATAATTGTCCTCATCTTCATAAAACGAGAGTCACTTAGAACGCTCTGAAATATTAAAGAGTTTCCTTAATAACGAGAGCGCTAAAAGTGGCCTTTGTTGTCGTAGTGTTTTTATAACTCTATAACGGCTCATGAAATATTTAAAACAACACTTCGGAATTTCCATTGTTTGTCTCGTGGGCTTAGAACAGAAGGTATCCCATTCCTGATTGGCTAGAAAATATGTGCTCGCCCCAAATACCCATAATTCATCATTTCATATAAAACCAAAAATGATAAATAAATGAAGTCTCTTTTTTGATATTTTTGGTTTTGAGAGAATTGACTTCTTATGCCACCTAAGGATTCGGATTTATAACAGCATTAATAATATAATCAACATGGCTGCACCTGATAAGAGAACGCGATACGTTTATAACTGCTTACCTCGGCTGCTGGGCGACGGAATTATACGCTGCACGATATAGCCGCGCGATAACATTGCTGGAACCCAGAAATTAGATCAAAAACTTCTCACGGCCAAAAAAATCTAAAAACATGATCTCCTTTTTTTTTTTTTTTACAAATGTAGGATTTTTACAAAGTTTTTGTAAACACAAAAAAAATGCCCGGCGCTACTTTCTGATTTCTATTATCTCATTTTCGTGTTTCAACACAAAAGTTATAAAATTAGAGGATATCTGGCAAATAATGATAAGCTCAAATTTCTTTAGTTATAAGAATGATTAACGTCAAAAAAAAGTTCCAGAAAATGCTTTAGAACCAAGAAATTCTTTCAACGAATCCTCATGGCAAAAAAACCCCAACTAAATCATGGTTTTTTAAATAAATTTGGGATTTTCACAAAGTTTCACAATAATTTGCTACGAAAGGTTCCTTTTTGCAAAAATGTCCTTTGTGATTTCTCTGATTTATGTTTATCTAAATCCTGTGTTAAAATTAGAGGGTATGTCAAAAACGATGATAAACACAAATTTTTCCCAAATAGTCCCAGAAATGTTATCAAAAGACTTCTCACGGCAAAAATATAAATCCACAATTATCTTTTATAAATTTTCTATGTTGTTATATGTCTTTTTTGGTTTTTTTAATATAAACAAAAATAATTTCACAAATAATGCTAAACTTTAATATCTTTGAAAAAGGGGCCAGATCCATGTATGTGAAAAAAGCCCAGGAAAATGCTCTGGAACCCCGAATTTTATCAAAGATCTCTTATGACAAACAAACAAAATATAAAGTACGATTATTTTTTTGTAATATAAATTTGGGATTTTTTTTTAAATTCTTGTTGGTATAAAATTAGAGAGTTTCTCACAATGACGACAAACTTGAATTTCTTCGGTTATTAGAACATTCAGATTTCATGGGGGAAAAAATACTCTGGAACCCAGAAATATTATCAAAGACTAATTACAGAAGAAAAAATCCAAAGTCACAATTTTATTTGTAGAATTTTTGGATTTGGAAAAGATTTTTATACAACTTTGCTAACTTTTTGAAAACAGAAAATGATGAAATGAGAGGGTTTCCCACAAATGATGATAAACCCGAATTCCTCGGGTTATTAGAAGGATTCTGATGTATCGACGGATAAAGTGAATTAACAAATGTCGACTTGAGTGCCGAACAAAAACCGGCTTTCCATGTGAGTGAATTCCATGGAGGTGACTTGTTTTAAGGTTCAACAGGGCAGATCTTTAACGAGTCTTCTGAAAGGACTGGGAGGGATCGCTGAATCCAGGTTATGACCCGTAACCCCAAAATGAGAAATTGTTACCACTGGGGTTGTGTTCCGGGGTCCATCCTTTTGATAGAATGCGTGTTTCTCTTACCGGCAGGAGGCAATCAAGCCAGTATTTCATTAACTCACAGAAGAGGGGGCTGTAAAGAGAGTTGACAGGGGACCTTAGCCCGCACCCCGCTGGGGTCTGCTCGGAGCACAATATCTCGGAGACCATGAGATTAAATTAAAGAGAGGGGTGAAAATGCTTTTCACCATTCACACGGCCTTTAGATTGTTTTATTAAACCAAGTGAATAGGGATTTCCCTTTTAGCCGACAACAGGGCCCTTCCAATGCATAGTTCTAGGTTGCTATGACTTGGACGGTCCTCGCTAATCACTGGCGAGGATGAATTTCATATAAAATACCTTTGGCTATTGTAGGCTTAATGCGGTGTGACAGTGCCGGGACAAAGGGGGATTCATGCACCCAGCAGGTAATAAGAACCAACCGGTCGGGGTGACGAGGAGGCAAATCGCGTGGTCGGGTCACTAAGACGTAGCCTCGCATTCCGTTCTCAGGTGGGCTTGGAATATTCCTTTTTCTCCAAGACGATTTCTTCCAATCGTGGGATTTTCCTTCCATCGGTAGGAGATGTCCCGTCCTTCTTAGCTCTTTTTTCTCCTCTTATCCTTTTTAACTTATGGTAAACACCCCACGGAGTTGTATCTACACACAGGAGAAGATTTTTGTTGGTTTTACCTGATATAATGCAGGAAGCCCCTTCTTACGTTACATTTTACGATTCATAGATCCCAGTCTCCTCGTAGTGAAAGAGATGCGGAAATTTTGCCTTATTCATATTTTTTTTCAGGGAATGCTAAATTGTCATGAGACACAAAACGAGGCACTGATAGGTTGTTGCCATAGAAACTGAAAAAAGCTTCTTAAGAGTTACATCCTATGAAATTAAACCTTCAAAGGAAAGGAATAAAATAACAGGTCTGGTTATAGAATGGCTCAGTCTTAATTACCCAGTCAGACTCTCTGATTAATGAAAGTCTATGGAGGGACGGACTTCATTAGCATTGCTGTAAAGCATCAGCTCAGTGTGAAAGTCACCCAAAATATCACATGACTGACAGTAATGGTGGCTCCAGGTCTGCAGATAAATGGAGTTTATTGGGGCAAAATGAGATAAAATCATTGTATACAGCACTGGGGGGTTATTACTATATAGAGTGTTGGGGGTTATTACTGTATACAGTGCTGGGGGTTATATTACTGTATACAGCGCTGGGGGTTATATTACTTTATACAGCGCTGGGGGTTATATTACTGTATACAGCGCTGGGGGGGTTATATTACTGTATACAGCGCTGGGGTTTAATTTTTTTCCAAATCATTATTTTCCTAAAGTGCAGAAAAATCCATCTTTTCATTAGGCATTTGGCGAGGTTTCGTTAAGTCATGTTTAACCCTTTCTGTGTAGACCGCTGAAGCAAAGCAAAGAGTTTCTTTATCATAAATAGCAAAAAAAAAAGCAAAATATCAACATTGCCAAGAGTTCTGTTTGTAGAAACCAGAATGGGAAAGAGAGAGAGATCCAGCTCTTCAAAACAAAGCGCTTTATGTGTCAGGGGCTCCCCTGTGGCGACATTTATCCGAAAGCTAATCAGATATCTAAATGTTGGCTCCGGAAGATTAAACGGAGTTAAGTACCAAGTCTTAACGGGATGGTTCAGGTACAGGGGAAGTGCTGCAGTTTCAGTGACATCTTCTGTCAACGTCTGCTTTACCTTCCAAAAGCTTTGCTATGTTACGGATTTCACTGTTAAATGACGGTCCCAGCGATGGAAGCATCGCGAGCTTCATCAGGATTATGAAAAATGTGTGATTTCTCATATTTTTTTTTAAATACATAAAAACATAGACTCTGCTGGCAAATCGGCCATATTCCACCCCATCTAGTCGCCCGTTTCTCCTGCTGTAACGACTCAAACCTTAATCAGTCGTTGGTCTCGTCTTAGATTCAGGAGCCGTATGCCTATCCCATGCATGTTTAATACCCTCACTGTATTACCCTCTACCACCTGCTCAGAGACTGTTCCATTTAAGTAAAATTGCAAACTTAATTGTGACCCCAATTCACAAAGGTCCTGTAATTAGGGTGACTTCATGTCCCAGATTACCCGGGTCAGTCCTGCTTAGATTTCAGTGTTACGGGCATTCTAACCCCGCTCTGTCCTCCGCGATGCCGTTACCCGGTTTGTCTTTCTTTCCAGTAGTTGTCATCAGCGGAGCACCGGCCAGAAATTAAGTGCATTACAGAGATTAATTCTGTTTGGCTTCATCTTAGAGCTCTCCTCACCCTTTCCTCGCTGGAGGGGGTGTAAAAAAAAAATAAAATACCAGCGAGAGATCTATGATTCACATCAACCGATCGTCAAGCACAGATCTGATCGTTTTCCTGTCTCCGGAGAGCATGTCCTTATTTGTTTTCGCTAACTCCCTCATTTTATATGACATATCTGCTGTCATAATGTATTTGCTTTTTCCGAATGACGGTCTTTGGCATCCTCTCTCATCCCGATACGTTTATAAAAAAAATCTCAGCTTCGCGGGTAATGAGTGACAAGCCGGAAACGTTGCGAGTTCATCCCAGGGGAATCATATTTATCGCCTGTTTTGTAACAGAGGCTGCCGGTGTGGAAACGATTTGCCGTACATGATGGGTTATCTCTGGAGATATTCTTTACTTGAGGCTACTTGAGGTCTTGGGGGACGGTCGGGTGGACCCTGACCCCCCATTAGGACCAATTATATTAACAATTTAAAAAATGGTGGACAATTTGACCCCATGGAGGCTGTAAGGCTCTACATGCTTTCATCATCTTAATACTTTCTTGAGAAGCTTTTCTTTCCTTAAAAACGTAAGTTTATAAGTATTTTGGAGAATTTTAATCATTGTAACTTTTTGTTTGTTCACAGCGACAAGAGAGTCGGCCTTCGTCCACGCGATAGCCTCAGCCGGAGTAGCCTTCGCCGTAACTAGATCATGCGCCGAGGGATCTGCCACCATCTGCGGTTGTGACAACCATCACAAAGGACCCCCAGGGGAAGGCTGGAAGTGGGGGGGCTGCAGCGAAGATATGGATTTTGGAAGTATGGTGTCCCGGGAGTTTGCGGACGCTCGTGAAAACAGACCAGATGCGAGATCTGCCATGAACAGACACAACAATGAAGCTGGAAGAACAGTAAGGACATTTTCCATCTTCTACAATGATCGGGGGGAACAAAATGTGTTTTGGCTCATGGAGTATATTTATAGTTTTGCTGTTTTTTCAAATTCATTATGATAAATGCATGCCATTGTTCATAACATTTTTAACTATATTTTTTATTATATTTATTTTTTTTATTTATTATTATTTTTATTTTTTTTATTACATTTATTTTTTTATTTTATTATTTTTATTTTTTTATTATATTTATTTTTTTTATTTTATTAATTTTATTTTTTTTTCAAAATACATTTTAGGAATGCACACCATTGTAGGATAAAATGTTATTTGTTTTTTTTCTAGAATTTAGCTTTAAACCCAAATATTACTTTACTTTTTTACCTTATGCCATTGTATTTTTTTTAATTATTCTATAGTCCATCACGGATCATAGACACCTAAAGTGCAAATGCCACGGACTTTCTGGAAGCTGCGAAGTGAAAACCTGCTGGTGGTCTCAGCCCGACTTCAGGATGGTCGGAGATTACCTGAAGGATAAATACGACAGCGCTTCGGAGATGGTGGTGGAGAAGCACAGAGAATCGCGTGGTTGGGTCGAGACCCTGAGACCCAAGTACACTTTCTTTAAGCCGCCGACAGAAAGAGATCTAATTTACTACGAGAGTTCGCCCAACTTTTGTGAACCCAACCCGGAGACTGGATCCTTCGGAACCAGAGATAGGATATGCAACGTGTCCTCCCACGGTATCGACGGATGTGACCTTTTGTGCTGTGGACGAGGTCACAACACGAGGACTGAGAAGAGAAAGGAAAAGTGTCACTGCATCTTCCATTGGTGCTGTTATGTCAGCTGCCAGGAATGTGTAAGGGTGTACGACGTCCATACGTGCAAATAGCGCGTCTTTTCACGCCCCTCGGACTTTCTTATCCAAGACACGGATCTCCAGACGGAGCTCAGTGAGCCTCAGTGGTGGTGCGAAGACGTGACTTTTTGAATAGTGTAGGTCTAACGATTTCTTGTACGCACCTGGAGAGTAACCCTAGTATATCTACTGAAAGCCTGGCTATTTATCGGAACAAAGTGGATTATTGGATACCTAAGGTTCAGTGTTTACCTTCACACCACTTTCTGGCAATAATTTGTAAGCGAAGGTATACATTTTTCAAAGTATCGAAAAAATACTACTGAACGTTGGACTCCCGTCTCATTGTAAGGGGGACTACAGAGCATGGTGTAAACCATTACGTGTGGACTATATACATTTCCAAATTTCCCAGTTGGATGCTTCATGTATTAATGAACTGTAAGGGGGAAATATAAATTCTCTTATTGGATAAAACCAGACGATGACCTCACATATTGAAGAATTTAAACAATGCAGCAGAATTGTCAACCTTTTGCCAAAACCTAACCAGTTTGCCCTAGTTCACAATATACCGATAATATGCGTTTCTACACGATAAAAAAAAAGGGAAAAAAATATAACGCTAGCTTTTAACATTTCCTTTGTGAAGTTTAGGAGAAAGTTGAATTATTTGGAAATATAGTAGTGCTAGGAAGTTATCCGACGAAAGCTCTATTACTCATCAACTAATACTGAGATTAACCAAAAGTGGCTTAATTAACTAACATGGTTCGACCAGCCAGATCCATAGATATAAGAAAGGGTCATATATTACGGAATTAGGTTGGACACTGCACTTAAATAATTCTCGATTATCATTATGTTAAAAATACAAACTCAGTGGTGTTTATTGGAACATACAGAGAACAATATGGTATATTTAGAACACCGGACAAAATGGCGGAGACACTCATGTTCTTGTATTGTGTACTATTTTTCTCGTAGAATCCGTTTTGACGGTATGTCTCATCCTATGTGGCCAATCAGTGGCTAACCAGTAACTTGTGCAAATGGTTGTCACTCACTCTCACTCAGGCTCTCTCACATTCGCTCTCACTCTCTCAGTGTCTGCCTACCTTCTTCGCAAACTGCTACCGTATCACTGTCTCCTTTCCTGCAGCTCCTCTTTATCTCTTGTTCTTCTGTCTTTTTTCTTCGTCCTGCTTCTCCCCGGTATCAGCTTCATTAACCAGGCCTGGTTAACACAATTAACACCGGGGGAAGCAGACAAAGAACGAAGACAGAAGAACAAGAAGAGGCAAGAGAAGATGTGGAGCTGCATAAAAAGGAGACAGGGACAAGGAAATGGTTGGCGGAGAAGATAGGGAGGTATTGACAGAGAGTGTGAGGGAGCCTGAGTGAAAGTGACCTGGAAATGTGAGTGAGAATGTGAGTGAGTGTGAGGAAGAGAGTTAGAGAGATTGAGGGAGAGTAAGTGAGAGTGAAAAAACAAGGAATTGCAAACGAATATTCAGAGCTCGCTTCTTTCGTTTTCGGTTGCTTTGACGAGTGTCCCTTCTCATTTTCGAACATTCTTACAAATGAACAAAATTGGCCAATTTTGATGAAATTTTAATTTGTGCGAAATTTAGAATGCACAAGTCTATCAGTCATGTATGAGAGATGGGAGAGTATGTCCATTTTTCTTAATTTATGGTTAATTCATCAAAATATTGGTAAATTCCGAGTGTCCCGATTATCCGCTGCATCGCTAACTTTGGCTTTATCAAAAGCCTTGGGTCCAGGGTCAAGTAAACTGCTGATTCTAAATTCCGAAAGCACTCGTCACAATGGATTCTACTTCCCTTTCAAAGCTGCTATCCAACTCATAACTATACAAATATGATTGTTTTCTTTCTATGAAAGAAATTGTTTAGATGTTAGTTTTTGCTTTTTTTTTTTAAGAAAAAGATGTGAAGTTTTATACTAATTCATCTTCTGATATTCGTTCACAGTCCATAGAAACGTCTTAATTTTTATTGGAAAACAGGGAGTGTATTAGTTTGAGAGAGAGCTCTTCTCCACGCGTCCAGTTAGATTTTTTGGGGACGGAAAATATTTATAACCTAAGATCAAAGTACTTTTATAGATAAAGGTCGTGTGCGAGAAGGGTTTCATTGTCCACCATCAACAAGATTGTCTTAGAACGTTACTTCATATTAGTATCTAGATTCATTTCTCAAAGAACTAAAGGGATCACAGTATTAGAAAAAAAAATATTGGTCATTGGACTAATCCCCTTCTACACTGAGGTGGCCAACAGAAAGTAAAATAATCTTAATACTGCCTCTATGACCTTACGCTGACTCGGTTGAGAAGAAAAGCAGGTCCTCCAGCATGAAGTCCCAATAGTAGATAAGACCCTACCACTTAATTGGATCTCAGAACAGAGTTTTTAAATGGACGTATGGGGGGTATCATACTACTGGCTTCAAAGGGTTGGTAAGCCCAGGTCCCAGTTTTTTGACCACATGGGTAACAATAGAATCGATCTCTAAGTGGTGGGATGATCTTGGCCAAGTTCCTACTTTAAGAAGACCTAGAGGTCCCATAGGCATTAACTGACCAGTCTAGAACCCAATGTTTCTTCTGCCTTAGATGATCCCATTCTTTCAACTTAACCCTCCCTGTCTTCTCTCTAATGCACGTAATGTAAAATATTAAATTCCAAAGCTATGTACAAAGTAGGACGCCACCATTTTTTTTTTGTACTTCTTAAGTTCGATGATTTTTTTTTGTATGATTATTTATTTTATGAACAAATGTATATATTAGCGAGAGTATATATTTTCAGAAATAACTTGTCGAGACAGTGTTCTTATCGCTTTGCTAATGTTGTTGTGACCTCAAAGTCTTACTCTGGATTCTAACGACATCACATTAGTCATGGCTTCTGTGTTATAACTGTTTTGATATCTGTACATTGTTAGATGTGTTAACTCTATAATGATAATTAAATATGTATTAATGCTAATTCGGAGTGGTGTACTGATTGAAAACGGAATGTAACGTCTCCCTTCTATTCTCCTATTTATCATTGTAACTTCTATATGATATCTAGAAGCTAGAACTAGGGCCGGACTGATTTCCATGTCTTTAAAGTTTTAAAGACATTTTAAGGACCTCATCTTTGCATCTGGTGACCCTTCAAACTAAGGTTGTCCATCATGTTCCTTATTCATCTCTTATTCAGCTGTTTTAGCAAAAACATTGGCTGAAAATGTCAAATTCTGGTATAGGTGGACTTCATATGACATTTTTAGTTTAATTTGACACTTTTTATTGGGCCAAAACACAAAAATCTAAAGTTACATAACCTTTCAGGGCCTCACCATGAAGTCCTGAATGAGGCCTCTGATGTCCCAAGCGTTTATGTAGCTTTACATCTTTTTCAGCGTCGGCCCGGTCCACTAATGACTTAATTTTTCTCTTAGAAAACACGGCTATATGTATTTTTCTAAACTCATTAGGAGAGGAACCGCAACCAATGGGAAATCATACAATTGCATTCGTAATTTTTATAACAAATTTTACTTGTTAATTTACTTCCGCACCGTGCTAAATATTTTGCATGACATTTAAAATTTGCGTGAGAGAAGGAAGCAGGTCGTGTAGGTGTAGTGGGAACGAGCTAAAAAAGTGAGTGATGCGCAAGGAATTTGCATGAATCAGATTTCTGATATTTCTTAAGAACGTCTCGTTTTCCCAACCGGGACCCGATTCCAAATTTAAATCCGCTCTCCAGCTGATGCCTCTAAATAGGTACTAATCCCTCCGTGGAAAGTATGAGCTGCGTGGCACAACGTACACATAGAAAAAGGGTAACAGAAAAACAATGGCTTCCGGAAGGAGAAGAGCTTCTGCTTTAACCCTTTAAAAGCCCAATAAACCTTATGCAGGTGGCGTATTTGCCTACTCAGAATTGTTATCAGAAGTGGCATCGATCCTTGTACACAAATAGTAATTAAAAAAGTTTTTTTTCATTGTTTTCAATTTTTTTTATCCTTTAGTCCTAATATTATAGGAATAAATGTGGTTTAAAACGTAACCCTTGCTTGCCTTGAAAATAACAAAAAAGATGGGGGGGGGTTTATATTTTCACCTACTTTCTTAAATTTGGGTCCTGTTAAAAATATTTTGATAATAAGAGAAAGGCCCCCAGAATGAAAATATAGATTTGTATGGTAACCTATTACCATGGAAGCAGCCATTCTCAGAATCTGCATGATTGTTCCTCCCCATTAAGTTATCCGTCACCTATTGTTAAGTTGCTGATTGTTGTTGATTGGTAGAGACAGCCCTTCCAGGGGTGAGGAGAACAGAGAGAACTTCAGGACAGGAAATTGGTCAGATAATGCTGGCTCTGCCACAGGCTGCCACCGATCTCAAACAAAACAGATGACATTAAATAATAATAATATTAATTATAAATAATAATTTATTTATGAATTTATTCACTTCTGTTTGTTTTTCTAGTTTTATACATAGTAATTTCCATGGGTATATATAATACATTATATATAATTTAAATATTATTGTCCAGACACTTCAAGTGAGTCATCTCAGGGTTAACAAAAGACAGCGTTTCTCAGAAGATTGGAGCCCTCCATTGTGGGTGTTGAAAGAAAAGAGCATCTCTCTCCTCTCCAACAAGTAATCCTCCACCGTTTTCTGGTGAAATAATTAGCCGAGGCTTTTAATTCCTCCCAGATTTCCTCATTTGACTCAGGGGAACGCTTACAAGGGGAATAAGCTTCTTCTGTATGAGAGCCAGTTGGCAGTCACATCTCTTGGTCTCCTTCTATGATGTGGAGGAACCTTCCATTGGTCCATGAGAAAAATAATCAGCCTTAATTGTCCTTGTTGGACAAAATAAAAACCGGAATTTCGTTTTGTGTCACTGTGAAACTTGCCCCATTCACTTTCAGAACCCAGTTCTTCTTCCAAAAGGTGAAAAAAAGCAGCCCGATATCGGGGACCTATGGTGGTGGGGGGGGGTCATGGCACAAAAAACATGTTTTTATTATTTTCGTTTGCCACCTGTGGGATAATTTGGACACATTTATGAAGATATGGCGAAATGGAATCTTACGTCTATATTTATTACAGTCTTGGTTATTATTAGATTTATCACAGACACTCGCCTGGTTCACTGAATTATAAAAATATATATCACCAAGACTACTAGTCCCTAACTCTTACTCGCAGGGTAGCTAAACCCCATGTTCAGCTGGACCTTGGCCTAGTCTTCCACTTTGGCACAAATGCCAAGGTCAGCTCTGTAGGGTCACCATGTAAAATCAAACTTCAGCTCAACAGACATAAAAAATTTTTAAATGGCAATAGCTATGTGAAACCCAATTATATTCATCATTAAATTAAGAAAGAGGCAAAATAAGAAATGTTTTGCGGACTGTTGTGTAAAAAGGGTGGCTCATACATTGTCAACAATTATTGCCATCGGCGCATGCATGTTGAAATGCAATAGGACGGTTCCCATTGGTCTGGCATCTGAAGACATGATGATTGGCATCTCGGCTCCACCACTGGGATCAGGTGAGCTATGTACTTGAGCTTCTTTGGGGGAGCCATGTGTATGTCTTTCCATTGCGTATTCCTCTTACAGTCTTGTGAAAAATAAAGTACACCCTCTTTGAATTCTATGGATTTACATATCAGGACATAATAACAATCATCTGTTCTTTAGCAGGGATAATAAATAGGTAAATACAACCTCAGATGAACAACAACACATGCCATATTACATTTTGTCATTATTAAGTCAACAAAAATAAAGCCAAAATGGAGAAGCGTGTGAAAAACCAATTACACCCTTACTGCTTCCATAGAAATCAAGATGCTAAGTAGCAAACAGGTGCTGCTAATGAAATGTCCTTGATTAATTGATCATCAGAAACTTTGACCATCTCCATAAAAGCCAAAGTTTTAGTAGTTTGCTGGTCTGGAGCTTCTTTGGTGGAGCCTTGTGTCTGTCTTTCATTGCGTATTCCTCTGATATTCCTTTGAAAGGTAGAGTATCCAAAAATATAGTGTGTCCTGTCTCTTGTCCAGCCTAAAATAATGATTCTCATTTGTGAAAAATAATTACACATCTTGTTAATGTTTCTTCAATGCTGAATGTCTTGGCGAAAACCAATAAGAATATCGCAAAATGGATTTGAAAACATAAGGCCGAATATTCAAAGCTCATCAAAAAATTATGGAAATTTTGGAAGCTAAGAAATCACTAGTTTATAAAATACTCATTGATATATTTTTAATGTGCAGTTGTATTATTTCGGGGGAATGGTCCACTTCTTAAATAAATGAGGTATAAAATCCATCCACAGGATTTTTTTTTCTCATATTAGAGTGAATCAGAGAAAAAGTAATTTAACCAGTTTATTTCACGGCATTTTTTTTTCTGGTCACGTTGAACATACTGAATTCTGGTCCCACACTTTCGATATTGCCATTGTGTTAACGTTCGGAATACCACCGTGATAAGACGCTGACCATTCATCATTCATTAAAAAGGGCTTTGCACATATTACGAGGACATGTATGGGAAATGCAGTATCAGGGGGTCCTGTAAGCGGCCAATATTGTTAAAACATAATGGGACTTATTTTCTCATTTTCAAGGTAAATTTTGCTTCTGAATGGAAGTTATCAAATAATAGAACAACAGGGAATACACAGTGAATGTGTGTGATTAGGATTAGCTCATGGGTCGATGTCTGTGAAATTCTATCCGGAAAAAAATTCTATCCGGAAAAAAATTATTTTACTGTTTTCAAAAAGTTGCACTGTTTCAATGTGACTTTTGGAATATCTGGACGTATGGACATTTTGGGGGGTATGCCTGGTGCTTGGCCGTAGGGTTATGCTGAGGTGGGCGCCGTGGGTTCATGGGACACAGGTGACCGGTGACCAACGAGGTCACATAACGTCCATTACATGATCCCTTGGTAGCGAGACACTGGAGTAAAGGAGACCCCCGTAAGCATTAGCATGAATGTGTATATCCGCACGTCTTTCCTGGGTCGTCTCCTGTTTAATTTGTTAATAACCTCGGATGTTGCATTGAGAGCCATGTCTCGGTGTTTGCTGATGACACAAAATTAGATAAGTTTTAGGGTAATAAAGTCTAACCTTGAAGTTGCTTCTCTGCGGGAGGATTTAGGCACTGCGGGGGACTGGGCAGGCAAGTGGCAGAAGAAGTTCAGTGCAGACAAATGTAAAGTTATGCATTGTGGGAAAAATAATGCAACGCGTACTTAAGGAGAAGGATTAAGGAATAATTGTAGACAACAGAGTTAGCAACAGTGCACAATGCCAGTCAGCAGCTGCAAAGGCCAATGAAATATTGGTATGTAGAAAAATGGTATTGATTCACAGGAGGGTGATACCATGTGAATGGTAGGATACGCGGTGTTATTATAGACACCGGCCCTTAAAAAGGACATTAAAGAACTAGAAAAGGTGCAAAGGAAGACCACAAAATTAATAAGGGGATTGGAAGATCTTAGGGAGACTAAAAAAGTTGCAATTATATACTCTAGAAAAATGGTGTAATAATTTCTTGTTGGTTTCTAGTTTGCTTCTGGTGCTTCATGGTGGTGGCCTTCACAAACTTCATCACCCTAATCTAACGCCAGCATCCGCTGATAATGACGTAAAACTTGGTGTCTAATAACTCCATCCCAAATAATTCTAGTTTTTTATGATAAAACATCAATATACATGATCTAATAGTTAAAAAAAAGAGAACACAACCAAATCGTAGTGTGTCGTAGTTGGAAGTTCTTAGTGAGATGCCTCAGAGTAGGTCCCATTTGAACAGCCTCTCAGCAGAAGTGGTAGAGGGTAATACAGTGAGGGGATTAAACATGCATGGGATAGGAAGATGAGACCAACGACTGATTAAGGTTTGAGTCTTTATGTCAGGAGAAACGGGCGACTAGACGGGGGCCGAATGGGGCCGATCTGCTGACAGCTTCTAGGTTTCTTAGTAGAGATATCTTTAATTTTTTTCTTGGCTCGTTTGAATATTTAGAATGCAAATTTAACTTACATTTACTCTACAATGTTTTATTTCCAAATTAATTTATTACCTATCTTTTTTTAAAAATCAAAAATAACCAACCATCAATTTTTTCTTACGCTAATATCATTTGATTATTTTATTCTTAAACTTCTATTACAACATAAACACAGAAACAGATTTTGGAACAAAAGTAAAGGTAGCGAGTGTCTAAATATTTTACGTAGCATTGGATTAAAATTCTATGGAACTTTCTATTGTACAAAAATGTTAAAAACATTCCTTTTCAATTTCTAATTAATCAAACCATTTAAAAATACTGTAAAATAATCATTTTTCCTGTTGATTTTGGATGAGCTTTTTTCATTTGACTATGGCATGAATTAAAAAAATAAATAATTTACGGCGCAAAAAATTTCCTCCCTAAATTCTATTTCTTGATTTTAGAAAAAAAAAGGGCAGTAAAATGTACTTGTGAATTTTGTGCTGTTACTTTTTATTTTATTTGAAAGATTTTTAATGGAGGGCTTCAGCTGTCGATCATTCTAATGCTAAACAATCATTAAGAGGACATATGAAGCTGAATCGGGAGGATAACTGAAAATGAGAAAAGGAGAAAAAAAAAAAGAAAAACGAAAACTAGAGGATTAGAAGAGGAAAAAAAAAAACTATTTTGTGCTAAGATAAATATTATTTTGTTTCCGATGAAAGGGTTAAGAAAACAAAGAATGATTTGACAATTTGAACCCCCGCTGGATGCTGGGAATTCTCCGTGGCAGGACAATGCTATCATTATTACATGGGCCTTTTCTCACTGGATTTTCCACAAAATCTTTAATAATTTGATTCTTTTCAGACCCAGTAGGCAGCTGAGCTCTTTAAGAACAGTAACAAAACCCGGGGGGGGGGGGGGAAAAAAAAAAAAAGCCACCACGACGAGAAGAGCTTTGGCGCAGAGCGGACTGGAAGCTGATTAGGTTTGCCCTGAATGGAGTGAAGACCCGGTGGAGAAGCTCGCCCTGATGTCCCTGTCCCATTCATCCCAGTACAATATCACAACCAGAGTCCAGGCCCAGACATTAAACTACATTATTGTTAGAAATAAGACGCAGCTCGATACACAACTTTGCCTCCTGGGATGAGTGGAACCTCGAAAACAATGTTTCGGGGCTTGGTCTATTCATGCGCCTCGAACTATTTCATTCATAGCAAGAATATCAATTCTTAATTGTGTTGCGCATACACAAATTACCGACACGAAGACATAATGAGCGATATTCTTAGGAGGGGGTTGTAACTCCTTCACTGGAAGTATGTTTGAGGCGGTGATTTCCCAGAAGGCCCAGCAGGAAAGAAAACCTTTTTAGAATCCTCCCCATTATTTTTTTATTTTTTTTTTAGTAAAGTTGTCCTATTTACTAATTGTTTTTTTGGAAGTGTATCTGGGATGTTACAATAAATAGAGTAAATTTAGGATAATTTAAAAAAAAATAATGTAATAATTTAATAAAATAAACTGTCCAAGGAAGGAAGCCGTATCATTTGAACCGCACCGTAGATTATCATGTTTTTTTCTGTTTTGACGTGTAAAAAAATGGTAATTATTAGTTAATGGTAAAATTAATCACATTGTAAGAACTATAGGTACGTGGCAAGGGACCGCCACTGTCTGCACTAGGCGGTTTTAGGGACATGACATTTACATTTACTCATATTATTACATATTACATGACATTTACTCATTATTATCAATGGAAAAAAACTAATTGCCAGCACTAAAATAGTTCAATGTTATGCCATCGTTGATGTCCATTAAAAATAATGTGTCCTTGTTTTTAATTTTGATTAATTAAGGTTACGTGTCTTGCAATCCAAACTTTATTAATAATATTAAAAAAGGTGTTATATCACTTTAGTAGCGACACTCTTTTATTTTAGCTCCCAACTAAGGGTTAAAAGGTTAGAGCATATAAAGCCTGTCCTCTGTCTTTATCTGCAGACCTGCTGCCGCCGTTGCTGTCAGTCATGTGATATTTGGGGGAACTTTCCCGGCTCGGACACCACACTGAGCTGGTGCTTTATGGCAATGCTAATGAAGTCCGTTCCTCCATAGACTTTCATTAGTCAGAGAGTCCGATTGGGTGATTAAGACTGAGCCATTCTATTGTTTCTCACAGGCAGTATGATAAGGAGTCGGGGTGTTTAGTAGATCGGGGATCAGATAACAGAGCGAGAATCGTACAAACGGCTGATATGCAGCTGCCTGAAAACTTTATATTATGGGGGGCAAAAACTACAACTGGGGTAACAAAGCAACAGTTTTTGAAAAATGATTTTGAATCTGATACGAGGAGTAAGAAATGATGGGAGATCGGCTTTAATGAGATGAATGTCAGCACTCTCTGTGCAGGATGAGAACGGGCAGATAAGCCCTAATGAGATCAGACAGGTAACCTTCATTTAATCATAGTGGGATTTACTGCTGTAATCATTTGACACACAAACCTGTGATTAGGACTCCGTCACATCCCGCTGACTCTGAGAATAAAGAACCTTATTATTTCCCCGCATACCCATAGGAACCACGTTTACAATAATAACCATATAATGATATTTAAAGAACACCATTGTTATTGTAGCTTTATGACCTCTCACATAAGGATATTATTAAGGTAACATTCACGTTCAATATATGCCTCACACACACAGATGAAATGGCCGCCATATTGTACTTTATGATAATGAGAACACCCTGGCCTTAGGGAGACCACATTTCCTACCTGTCGTTTAGGGACACTCACTTTGACGAGTGGATCGAAGCTCTGCTTGGGACTGGCGAAAACGCATTTACCGGCTACTTCTATATATGTTTTCTTTATTGTTTCTCAATGACCAGGAACTTTTCAAACATGTATAAATTACTAACAAATATAAGAAACAGCAAATAAATGTACACATATAAGAGGTGTAAATATATTCTTCAAAATCATATACTAACAATACAGTTAATTATACATATAATCTATTGCCCACTGTGCCCCCTAACAGCTTCCCAGTGCCAACTTTGTCTCAAAAATAGCTCCCCCAGTGCCAGCCGAGTCTCCCTAACAGCTTCCAAGTGACAACTATGTTGCCTTATTCTAGATTCCATGCAATCATTGACTAGTTGGGCCATTTTGTCCTGGAAGCTCACCATGCGTTGCTTAGATGTGATAGATAAATGGAACAGGTTTGGGTCTTTACGGCAGGAGGAATGGCAGACTAGATGGGGGCGAATGGGTCTGATTTGCCGGATAATTCTAGGTTTCTTTCTGTATCGCCAACTTCCTTGCAATCCAAAGTCCAAATTTTAAGCCACTATTAACCCTATTATAGCCACCTGTTATCAGTGATCATAAAAGTGGTAGCCATCATTGCTTTAGAACATAGAACAATTGCAAACATGTATTAACTGTATATTTGTCAAAAACTGCTTACATTCGCCAATCTTTTTGTGAATATAACGTTCATAGACATTGATCGCCATGACCTTTAGCTCCTGAATTTGTTTTGACCAAGGGATAAGGAAAATTATTATTTTAATTGCCTGGAATTATTTAAGCTCTGATTCTATCCAATAATTGCAATGTTTTTCGACTCTTTAAATCTGTATGACACAGGCACGCCGATATAATCACAGGGTTGCGTTTTAATTAATATACTCAGAAACCTCACAGCGATAAACATCACTTACTCCTTTCTCACAAAAAGTTTCCTCCCCTCTTAATAGCAACAACACCATTTCGCAAGCGTATCATGTATTCTTCTGCCAGCCTCGTCTCTCTAACGTCTCATAAAGAGGCAGTAATGCCAACGTGTTTTTTAGGCAGCTGCATATCAGCCGTTTGTATGATTCTCGCTCTGTTATCTGATCCCCGATCTACTAAACACCCCGACTCCTTATCATACTGCCTGTGGGGGACAATAGAATGGCTCAGTCTCAGTCACCCAGTCGGACTCTCTGACTAATGAAAGTCTATGGAGGAACGGACTTCATTAGCATTGCCATAAAGCATCAGATATTCTGGTCAAGGCACCGGCGAATCAGGGAGTCGCAGAAATAAGACCCTAGAACTACTCAAAAAAAAGAAAATACATTTAATTCATCAATCACCTGAAGCAATCCATTTGCTGTTTACACAGAATATTTTTGCCCCGTATCTACCTGGTGTTTCATTTATCCCCCCATTCCTTTCAAGGCCGTATCTCGCGGGTGGAGTTCTCCCTCTGATCTACCATTTTGTTTGCGCCACTCAAACCGAGAGTTTAATACTCTAAGTGCCGCTGTGTGTAAATTATTGTTGAAATTTGTCATAATAACAATTACGAAACCGTACGTTTTTAAAGCCCTATTTATTATAGTAATTATTCATAAAAAAGGGAACAAGATCCAATTGTAAAAAAATAATTGATAAAGCTATTTTATTTTTTTTTGTTACGCATACATCTTTTAAAAAAAACATTAAAAAAATTCACAAAAAAACCCTTTCGCGATCCCAAAATTGCCAACTCTGTCAGCATTCAGATATTCTAATGGAGAAGTAACACCATCAAAGGGAAATAAGACATTTATTTTCTGACCTCTACCCTGTGCTATTCATGTCTGGACTTTTCGACACCCAAATGTAAGGATCAAGTGGCCTTAATGAATAGCTTTGATAACCACGTTGTAAGACATATCAACAAGACAACAAAATGACATAAAACATGCTACAATTGTAGGAAAATGACACAAAAATGAGTTTAGGCTCTATTTAATGCTGGTATTTAAAAATATCTGTATTTATTTTTAAATTAAGGTTATTTAATATATATATATATATGTGTGTATCCCTTTAAATCACACGGCGTGCCACTTTGTAACAACCTGCATTTCTTTATCCTTCTGATATTAACCCATCTTTGCCTTGGATGCCAGAGTGTTGTTTAGCCATCACAATCACCTTACAAATATTTTTATTTGTCCAAAAAATGGATGAAAAGTAACACATTCCTCCCCACTAAAAATATTAACTTTCCATAGATCAGTTTCTACGGCCATTCATGTCTGATGCGCTGTGATGTTTATACGCGCATCGTGATGTCAGAAGGTAAGAGCTGACATTTAATCATAGACCTTTTTCTTTCAGCGGGAAGTTAAGAGGCAAAATCATGACGTTTCTAAATTTCCTATTTTTCCCCCAAATTTAAATTGTTGTATTTTTAATAAAATTTCCTATATTTATTTAGATGCCTGTGATTTTATTTTAATTAATTAATTTTTATTTATTTTTATTTCTTTTTCTATATTAGCAGTTGCTTTCTTAACATTATGATCAGATTTGAAACTTTTGGAACAAAAAGGGAAAAAAAAACCCCATAAGAAGTGTGATAATTGGCCTCAATGATCGAGTCTCCTTTCTCTCCCAAACCACTTGCCTCTCTAAAGCCCTTCTCTCTTTGAATGTCTTAAAAATTAAAGCCCCTTCTCCTAATTCAGTTTTACTTACAAATTTGCCAGCTTTTGTTTCATCGTTCAAAGCAAATACCTATCGAGGCAATTTCGAGTTTCCATTTCCACTTTCGGTCCTTAAAAATAATTAGAAGCGCTCAATTTAAATTGACGTCGCAGGATCAACTCGCGCGTCTTCTGGTTGTTTTTTTCTTTTTAGAAAATACTTTGGGAATTAAGAGTGATTTTGGAAAATTTCCACTCGAAGAGGTTTACGGCTATTAGCTGAGCCTTGTGAATTTATACCTCCGTATGAACCCTCGGCCCATTCCATAGACACGATTTAACAAACGAAAACATATCACGCACTTTGTAAAGATCAAACGGATAAAAAGCACCTTTAAGATTATGCTGCATTAGCATTAACCCCGTGTGTCCCGCTGCATAAACAAACGGGCAAGCACTTTGTACACAAAGGATTACTGCTTAATCACAATGTTCAAGTGCACGGTTGGGCTTTAGCAAAAAAAAAAAAGGCAGCAGAGGAGCGTTAATGTGACACGTCGAAAGCAAGTAACACTCCGGCTTTGAGTTTCTTAATTGCTTTAGTACTTTGAAACTCTCCCTGTTTCTGGAGAAAAAAAAAAAGTCCAGTTTAAAGTGGAAAATCTGAATTTAAGTTAAAAAAAAAAAAAAAAGTTAAAATGAATTTTTTATTTTTTTATTTTTTAAACAGGTTTGTTCAGCTTTATATATCTATTTTGGGCAAAAATTCCCAGGCAAGTTAGAATTAATTTGTAATGATTGTGGCAAATAATAGGACGTGGGTTCGGCGTGGATCATCACCCCATGGAAGGTCTGCAGGTCAGCGCAGGAACAGACATGTGTGTGTGAGAGGATCCTTAAAATAAAAAAAAAAAAACCTGAAATGTATTTGAGGAGCTATTATAGCACATTATGAGAGGACACATAAATTTCTTAGGAGAACTAATTAAAAAAAAGGAGAATTTCTGATTTGGCCCCATCTAGTCGCCCGTTTCTCCTGCTGTAAAGACTCCAACCATAATCGGTCCTTTGGCTCTTCTTAGGTTCAGGAACCCTATACCTATCCCGTGCTATTGAGACGGTCGTAATGCCTATTCCTGAGAAAAAGGACTATATTATTATTATTGCAGAAGCTAAAATTGGAGACATGTATCCAACAGATGCTCAATGGCAACCTTCGAAAAATATGATATCGTCAATGAGCTCATAAGGCCTTAAACAAAAGCTCTCATTGAAGTATCGGAGCGGGATGTTTGAAGGGCCATCCGGTTGCATCACACGTTTTTTAAGTTAACGGGAAGGTCTTCTCATCCACCAGAGCCAACACTGCCTTCACCAAGTACCATGACCCAAAGTAGGTTTGAGCATGGGTAGTTGGTCATGACTGGCCAAGGGTGGACCCTCACCTTTGACTTTGTAAGCCCAAATGATTATGTGATGTCCTACTTATTATGTCCTCATTGTTTACTCATTGTACAACACTACAACATGATGCCGCTATAATAATAATAATAATAATAATAATCAAATAAATCTACAGTTTAGGCCAATGATTTACCAGGAATTATAGGCATAGAACATTACGGCTTCTATAATGAAGCTTCTATAAATTGTATATGCAGGTCGTGTTATTTTATATGTGAATAATATATAACCAATGGCTAAAACACAGAAAAGTATTATATTCAAGTAAAGGTGCTGCAATTATACGGGTGTTTTGGTATCACAACCTCTTAGCTAAAAGAAAATGTGTGCCTAAACCACATATCTACAGCAAGACCATTAAATATCCATGAAGAGTTTCTATCAGGAAGATAAATAATATATCACTCACATCAAAACTCACTTTGCTTAAAATAATGAACACGTGAGAATGTTTACTTCTGTAAGTGTTTGGCTGTATTCCTAACTAATACTTATTTGGGTTCATATGAGAGTTGCGTATTTTGTCCTCTAGAAATACATTTAATTCCAGAAATTTATCATATTGAAACACCATCTGGTATCAGTCAGTGGGCCACTCCCACAGGATGCTCTGAGGGGCGGTTCTATAAAAACATAAAATGGCTGCCTGCAGGAAAATATTCCACACCGATAAAATGTTGTCAAAGAGAAATCCTGAAATCTGTATTTGACTATAATGCATGCGCAAAGATGTTATTTTCATAAATATTAGAATAATTACACAGCCAAAATGTTTACAATGTACTGTTTTTTCTTATGGTAAGAAACAGCTTTCTAAAAAAGGGGACAAATCAACTGTAGTCCTGTTTCCTGTGGCCTGAATGCATATTTCTAACTAATATATATATATATTTAGGCTCCTCTATGAAGCTCAGGTTTTCTGGAGTAAAACAGGATAATATTGCACAATTGGTTCTTAGGAGGTGTAGGTACGAGTAATTGAGATCGGAATGGCCTAAATATATGCATCATTTATTGCCTTCATAACATCATGTTGTAACCGGCTTCCCACGCTTGAGAATACAGCTGGGGATGGATGCTTCCAGCGCAGGGACACCTGTGAGATAGCAGGTACTTGGGAACCTTGTCAAGAGGTGTGAATTCTGTTGCCCTGTAAATGGGGCTTATATCGGCTAATAACCATAAAAAGAGCAACAATGGGGGCAATTACAATGGATTCCACTTCCAGACTCCCTTTTTTTTCCCTCTGTGCCTCCTTGAGACAAAACATTACGAAAATTGTGGAATCCCACCCCAAGAGCACGGCCCCTGGGCAGACGCTTCCGCATCTTGTAATCCTTCTGCTGCAGGGAACGGCCTTTCAAATGGTTGAGTCTGAACTTCCTGGGGAGGTTTTTTTTGTGCCCCGGAAAAAAATATCACAACCACAGGTCAAGAAATTCTTCTCTTTGAAGTTTAAAATTTAAGACAGTGATGGGTTAGAATATCTTTGAATACCTTAGGAGATTAATGTATTAAAAACGTCGGATATATTATAATTCTGGTTAAATATTAGACAGGGAAATGAAAGAATATGGATATGTGAATGTGGTGCACTCCACCAAAATTACTAAGCATATATTAAACAGTCCTAAAATGTATTTTTTTTATTAAATTCTTTATTGCTAATATAATGTCTATGGGCGACCTTCTAGATTGTAAACTGCTTGAGCCGGTCCTCCTCATCCATCATTGTAGAATAAAATGGCGCTCTGTACAAAGCCAGATTAAGGTCTTTGGGGGCCTGTAGCACCATCACAAAAAGGGCCTCTTTCTTCTTGCGCCCAACTTTTTCAGTACAATTAAAGAAAGATTAAGGTAAAATAAGACAAAAAAAAGTTGATCGCAGATTCCTTCATGATGTCATACCCCATTTATATTAAGCGTTGGCATCACATTATGTCCGACCTCATCTAAATTGCAAGCTCTTTGTTGTTATTTCTGTAAGTCAAACTGTTGGGTCCTGTCTACCCATTGTACAGCGCTATGGAATATGATGGTGCTATATAAAAACAATAAATAATAATATTAATAATCTAAGGCCTGGCTGCCTCACCTGCGCAAACCACGTTTCAAGACTTTTCCATGCATTTCAGGATAACTGGCAAAAAAAGGATGATGTGGGGCACACAATAATATTACATATACCACGTATGATAATATTACATATACCACGTATGATAATATTACATATACCACGTATGATAATATTACATATACCACGTATGATAATATTACATATACCACGTATGATAATATTACATATACCTCGTAACACTGAGGTGGTAAGTAATAAGTACTTCAGCTTCTCTAAACTGACCTAGAGTTGCTATCAGCCATTGCACTTCAGGGCATTTCCTTGCTGTCTGAGGGCTGCCAGCCTCTCCTCAGCATGGTATCCGCTCCTGCGCGGCCTGTGACTGGACACAAAATGGAGGGAAAGGAAAGAGAGGGAAGTGAACAGCCAATCAGCATACACTCTGTGACCTATACCCCTCCCATTCTTCCTGGCTGGGTGCGGATGGCCGCTGGGCGGGAGGAGCCGCTCTGACTGGATTAATCCGATAATCTCCTGCTGTAGAGCGGCTCCTCTCTGCTGGGGACTGACGGCTCCTCACATCACCCCGGAGCTCACAGGCAGCGCGGGTTATGGCGGCTCAGATACCACTAATCAGGTAAATCTACTGCAGGATGGGGCCCCTAACACTCTGGGGCCCTGAATAGCTCCATGTGCCCCTTGGTTAATCCTGTCCATGCAACATACGCTATGTGCAATTCAGTAAAACCGAATGGACGACAACTGATTAGCTGACTTTCCTGAAACGCCTTTATCATGAATGGCTCACTGTTCAAAGCGAGTAAAAGACCCTCAAACGTCACTTCAAAGGGCTCCAGAAGGACAAAATAATGAGGGTTATATCATAATCTTTTAATGATGTAAAAATATCCCTAAAGCCATCATCATGCTCAAGAATGCTATTGGGGTTTTTTGTCAATCAAGGCCACCAGTTGAGGTGTATATATATATATATATATATATATATATATATATATATATACCTTTTGTTGCTATGGTGCAATGGCACAATGTTGTCGGATTCTGGTCCATACAGTCGCCCGTTTCTCCTGCTGTAAAGACTCAAACCTTAATCAGTCGTTGGTCTCGTCTTAGATTCAGGAGCCGTATGTCTATCCCGCGCATGTTTAAATTCCCTTAAAACAAAGGTATATGAATGAAGAGGGTATGAGCTGTACGAAGGTATAGGCAAGGTACCCCGGACCTTTAAGTTTGTAATGGCCGCCAAAATTTCAGCCATGAAGTTGACATTGTTCCCACCATCTGTGAGAATAATGTTTTTTATGCCGATTACCTGTAAAACATTTATTACCTGATTTATAAAGCATTCCCACATGTGAATAAATTTGGGGTTTTCCCCATTCTTCCCAAAATGCCCCATTCTGTGTAAGACGAGAGGTAAAGAGGCCCGATGATCTTGCAGACTGCTGAATATTCACCGTCTTGGAACTTGCTGATTAAGGAGCCGCACCTTCATTCGCTACGAAGCCTTGGGGGGGAGATAACTTGTTACGGAAGTCGATGGACCGCAACTCATTCCTCTTCCCGGCCCCTTTCAGCAACAAAGGGGTTAAATTAATGGGTACTTCTGCAAAAGCATTTGTACCTGGGGCAAGTCTTCAGATTGTTGGGATTCCAGAGTCGTAATTCATTCATTACTCTACAGGACGGCAGCTTAGTAAAGAAAAAGAATTCCCAAGTCTTGGCCGAGGATACACCATACTGCCCTACGGTCCAAGTTTCTGTGGGCATTGTCCCACATAGCTGCCCCACCGTCTTGCTTTTGCGGGCAGTGGGGACCATGGTTGGGGGGATCCTTTGATCTCCCCTGACCAGCACATGGAAGCTAAAAAATCAATGGCGGCCCATGCTGTCATAACAGGTAACGAACAAAAGGCGTGGATCCAGACAAGACGTAGCTCAGCGATCGAGAAAAACTGCGGTTGGATTTTATAAATGATCTCATACCAATGATTTTCCACCAATTGCCGAGCTTTTAACAAGTATTTATTTGACCATAAGTCCCTATTTCCGAGGGAAATGTACCCTAGGATCATGGCGGATCTGTTGGCCAAGCTCAGGGAACAGTATCAGCAATAAAAGGCAGAAAATGGGACAATCGCAAAGCAAATGGGTACGTTGCTGCCCCGGTCAGACACCTCAAGTATGAGCTCATCACACATATCTTAAAAAAGGGGCTCACTAATGGCGTCAGCCAAATGGTTCTAATAACAATCTTCATGGAAACCATGACTTGTCAGGAGGTAAGGATATTCTGAATGAAGTCATCTGTATTCAAGCAGGGATTCCAGCTGTCATAGAGCAGGGAGAAAAGCACAAGTTGGGAAGCTCAGATATAATTTAATCAGAGGGGAATATGAAGGAGTCATCTCCAGAATGTGTGACCCTAAGAATCTGCCCATTCGCCCCAATCCTGGGGTAAAAAGCCTAAGAATCTGGCAGTTTGCCCCAAGACCCCCACTATTTGAGCTGTGAGGTCCGTCTGTAAAACACACGGCGGTGTTTTTTGAGTTTCACATGTATTGGAATTATACTTACAAATGATTTCAGGAAATTGTAGAAAAATGAACAGAAAAGCCAAAAAAAAAGTATAATTAAACATTGATAAATAATCCCTGCTTCCAAGTGACTTTCCAAAAAATAAATAAAATAAAACTATAACTAAGCTTAAAAAAGGACATTTAAAAAACCTAACTGTAAGAAACCATTTCAGTCCATGCAGTGCCCTCCCCGCCGCTACATAAAGGGTTAATATTGAATCTCCTAGCTATACAAAATCATCTTTTTAAACGCATCAGAAGAACAATTCTGTGTTGTTCAATGTTTCGTTATCTAAAACAGAATTCATAAAATTAACCTTTCCTATCTCAAATATTTTTACTAAAATTTTACAAAAAAAATCTAATCGGGAAATTATTTATTCAGATTCAAAAATGTGCAAGAAAAATAAATCAATCAAAAATAATAATTATAATAATAAGGTATACCATTTAAAGCATATTTTGAATCCAGCGTCTGAAAATTTTAATTACGGCATAAATGGAATTTGACATATTTCTTTGACGGGGGTATTAGTCAGAAGTAAACAGCCCCTGTCTCCCCCCAGGCTGTGACACTCAGCTGTGAATGACTCAGTAAAAGGATGCAATAAGGTGCCGGTGACAGTAACAGGGTAACAATTCCTTTTAAGCTGCCGCTTATGGCCTATGTCATAACTTCAAAAAAAAATCCAAGAAAGTAGCGAATGTGCCCATTATAAGCGTAATTACTTTGAAAGGCCCCCGAAAAAAATGCTTGGAAAACAGGTGGAGGCTGGGAAACAAACATGCGCGTTCTTCGGGGTTTCTTTGTGTATTTATTTCTCACGTACACAAGGGGATGGACCAGCAGAGCATCACTACTTTCATTTTTTTCTTTTCATGCTGGTATTTGATGCGAAAAACAAAAAACACAGGTGCGACGACTTTAAGAAAAGTTATTCCAGAACTAGGAAAGGGTTTTTTTGGAAAGAAACCAGGTTTATTAAATTATTTTTTATTTATTTTTTGTCTTAAATATATTTTAAATTTTAAAAAAAAATATAAAATTAGAAAAAAATATTGTGGCTTTCTAGGATTTTATAAGTATATAAGAATAAAAGTGTATTGAATTTGTGAAGTTAGAGTGATTCATAGAAAATAAATGCAAATGATGGAATATATGCAAAAAACATTTGTGATAATTACTCAACTTCCTGTGATGAAGTTCCTCCCCTTCTCATCCCAAAGGCTGCCTGAACAATCAGCAACAATCAGAAACTTAACAAATGAGACAAATCGTGTTGGACCAATACGCCCTTTATTGTCTTGTGTTTTTTTTCTGTACACATTTTTTCCAGCCCCTAATTTTAGGTCAGAAATCTTATTTTTGGGAAATACAGTATATCACTGGTCTAATCACATCGTATATTAATATATCCCCATATTTAGTCATTGATACATTTTATCATGAAATAATGTAACCATTGTGCTCAAACTTCTTTGGATTCTCTCACATGTTTTTATATTTTTGGGGGGCAGATGGTAACGGTTGGGTAAAACAATGGGTTGCCAGGCTAAATGTTTTTATTTATTTTTTTCAAGATATTTTTATTAAGCACTTAAAAATAATCTAGTTTATGTTAAAGTCAAATACATACAGGCAAATATTCTAAAAAAATATCCATTTTTTATTCACTAATTAATGGTAAATGATGAATACAGCCCCCAAAAAAATGACAAAAAAATCTTTTCCACCTAAAATGTTTTTGTATTTTTTTTTTAATGTTCCCTGGTAATAGTTTGCTCATAGGTCAGTATGCGCATAAACATACCTTGTTGCCACCTGGGTAATATTCTCGGTAAAGGACCTATAGATCCGAACACAAAGCCTACTAACTGGCCAACAGCATCAAGGTGAGTCTAATTGTAATTGCATTTAATTTTTAACTCCTTCGGGAACAGGTTTTTTTTCATAATCCAAAAGTTTTTTTTAAAAAAAATTACGCTATGTTTGTTAATTATACATCATTTTGTTCAGGAGACTTTCTTTTAAAATCACAAAAACACATAAAACAATAATTATTAGTGATAATAGATACAAAAATAAATACAATTATATATTTATATATATATATTTAAAAAATACATTTTTTTGCAATTTTGCTTCACATTTCATCTATTATGTAGCGATGCAGATACATCTTAATGGGCATATTGGCACAGCTTTTAAGGAAGTACCGGTATGTCTGAAGGGGTCACGGAAATTTAATAAAATAGTAATAAAAACACACATCATGTGGCTTTTCTATAGAACTGATTACAGCAACTGGCCTAATATTATATATTTTTTTAATTCTATTTTAAATGTACTGGTTGAGTATTTGGTATAATAACCATTGCCGCCCCAATAGCATGAGTGTATCAGCGCATGTACACCTGACTGCATTCAACGAGCAAGTAATTACTAACCCAGGGTCACGAGACATTGGTTTCAACGCTTCATAAGCCTCTTAACCATAAGGGTTAGAACCTTACCGCGATGGCTTTTAATTAGCAGCGACCCACAACAATTCATTAAAAAAAGGTACCAACTCAATATTACTCATCTAATAAGCTGGGCTTCACCGGCATCGGCCCCAATGGACGTGACGGATATGGCATACATCGCACGTATTGCTGAGCAATCATAAATGCATGGGTCAAAAGCAACGGGGTTAAAAGGGAAAGACGTTATTCTCACTTAATACTCAATTAGGTGTCTTAATGTTTCGATAACAGAAGGGAAAAAAAGATAAGCAGCATGGAATTTGATCTATACATTTTTCTACTAGATGGCATTTAAGCAGAGTTTCAGTGCATGAGACATGATGGGCAATTTGGGGAATAAATGTGAACGTCGTGGCTCAAAGAAATGAGTGGTGGGAGCATTCCTCTGAACGCTCTCCAAAACGTCTCCATGCTCCTGGATATGGAGGCCTCCAGAACTATACCCAATACTCGGTATGAGCTACAGAGCTCTATGATAGCGCCTGGTTTCATGGCGTTGACTTCTGTAACACTTACGGAAACATGTAGCGCAGAATGTGTCAAAACAAGAGTAATGTGATCTCAGGAATACTCGCATGTCGGCCGCGGCATTCGGGGAAAAACCAGTTAACCTCCGAGAACTGACCACTCATACAGAAAACAAAACAAACATTCAAGACACGTCAGCAGTTCCGGGTACGTTGGGTTCACCTTTCTCCTGTTCCCCCGGGCGCACGTGCTAGAATGCTGTGTGTTTGTATGTGTATAGACCTCTGTTGTTCGGTAAATACCACCATGATCGCCCCAGTGCATTGTTTAGAGACCCTGCCCTATGTATTCTTACCCCGTTGGTGGAAGCGTAGCCCGGGGATGTTAAAACAAATCAGTTGTGGATGGTTTTTGGTCATTGTCTCAGAAGACCTTTAGACATCCAGTTGAATTCCTTGTCCGTGGGGTTCAGACACTTAAATATGACCGGTACCTGTGAGTAGGGAGGGAGCGAATTTCCGTTGACGTTGACCGCCTTGGCCAGGCCAATTCCTGTGCCTGTCCGTCAGGACCATGTCTCCAAACAGAGCTTGTCTTAAAGGAAATTTTATTATAATGTTCCATTTTAAGCACATTAAATTCCAAATTGTAGCCAGATACATGTTTTAAAGATCATTAGATACTTTTCATCCCATGTGATATGTAACCCAATCCACTCTGCTTTATTCTTCATTGGTGAGGCTGCATGGGACACCAAACCGTCTCCAATCAACCCCAGTTTGCCAAAATTAATGATGATACAGAATGTTTCTCACCATAAAATAGTAACTAGTTAGATGAGGTTAAAAGACTGTTATCTCTCGTAAACCTCAATCGCAGAAGACAATCCCTTGAGAGAAAGGACCTTTTTTTTCATTTCTCCCTTAATCTCCGTTCTTAACCTGTTGCTTTAGAACATCTCTCCCCTTAACCAGACTTAAGAATGTTTAAGAAGCTCGCGCCTTCTCTCCTTCCATACAAAAGGAGATTTGTAAAGGAGATGCCACTCAACGGAAAAAAAAAAAGGGGACTCCAAAGAGTCATTGTGATCGAGACGTTCTTTGTGGTTTAACCAATTATCTCTGTCAACCATCTTTTAGATTAAAAGATCACACAAAACGAGGAGGGGGGCAAAAAAAAAAGACCCAATTCAGACACTGTCAATTATTTTGGAGAGCGAAAGGGTAAAAGGGTATAGAACTTGTTACTGACACTTTGAAAAGGTCGTAAAAGTTGGCTTGGACAATGTTTCAAGTCTGAGGATCACCTGGAACCATAAGGTTAGAATTCTCCACCAATCCTTTTATCATTTTCTTTTTGGATTTTTTATTTTTTTTACAGAAATGCCTTTATTTTATTTATTTATTTTTTTTAACTGGTTTCATATCCAGAAGCAAAAAAAAATATGGAAAAACTTCAAAGTACAACAAAGGGCCATCCAGATGTGAATAATTGGCATGTTGGAGAGCTAATCATTGGATGTGGACACCAAACAAGCTTCTTATCTCCCCGTTTCATTAAAGTGAAACAGGTTATGACATATTTATTGCATTCCAAATCCCGGAACCCATCTTGTCATACTTACAGTACGTCTGGTAATTGATCTTAATTGTATTAACCATTTGGCTGCCAAAGCATGACGGAATGACGCTGGTTTTCCACAAATTTGGGGAAAAATAAGCCATTTTTCATCTGGGACATCACAGGGTAGGGCTGGAGGACACACAGACCAAAAAAAATTCTTGAATCTTAAGAGCTAAATAAATAAAAACATACATTGAATAAGTGGAAGCCCTTCCTAATGATTGAGTTGAGGTGTTTCGGTCGTCCCATTGCTAACAGGTGTATAAAATCAAATACATAGACAAACAATGGCAGGAGAAGGCCAAGCTGGATCTGCCCCAGTCCACCGTAAGTGCCATTATTATAAGTGCCAGCGTCTAGGAGCAAGGCTGGATTAAGGATCTTTGGGCCCAGGGCCCCTTCTCTGGTTCTCCTGGCTTTAGCAACCTGCTTTTTTCTCTTTTTTTTTTCTCTGTTAAATATATTTACCGCTCACCAAACCGCATGCGCGCTCCACTGTGCACCAGCCACTCCGAGCATACAAAGAGTTCCGGGAGGTCTAAAGAGACCCCTGCGCGCATGCACAGATAGCAGGCCCACTGATTTCAGTCATTGGCCGGTTTAGGCTATCTTGAACCCGGACCATCTGAAAGCCTGATGGAAGAATCTGGGTTTGGCGGGTGCCAGGAGAGCGTTACCCACCGGAATGCATAGTGCCTGCTGTAGAGTTTGGTGGAGGGGGGTAATGGTCGGGACCGTTTTCCAGGGTATTCTTAATGCTGAAGCATTTAGAGACATTTAGGACGATGCTCGGCTTCGGCAACTTTGTGGGGAGACCCTTTTCTATCCCAGCGTGACTGCGCCCGGCGCACAAAGCGAGCTCCATAAAGACGCGGGTTGGATGAGTTTGGGGTGGAAGAACTTGGCCGGCCGCACAGAGCCCCGACCTCAACCCCATCCAACACCTTTGGGATAACCTGGAATGGAGATTGCCAGCCGGACGTCTCGTTCAACATCAGCGCCTGACCTCACAAATACTCTACAGGAAGAACGGGCAAAAATTCCCATTTTGGAAAATCCTCCCACAAATTCACAAAATTGTGGAAATCCTTCACAGAAGAGCGGAAGCCGTTATATCTGCAACAATGTCTATGTATTCAGAATGTGATGTCATCAAAGTTGGTGTAATGACCAGGTGTCTCAATACTTTTTGCTCATAGTGTATATGATGCAGGGTAGTTGCAGTTTCACATAAGCTTCACTGCGCTGCTGATCCTTTTTTTTTTTTTAGCTTTCATATCATTACCAAATCCTGCTGATCTGCGTAAAAATAAAAATCCCTGACTGGCCGTGGAATTCCCGGTTACAATCCAGGAGCGGAGAATGGGATTTTCTGCATTACAACCAGAGCTAAATATACGTTTCCGTGTTTATAAAGCGACAAATTAACCTTTTCAATAAATACCGCAGGGTAAGCCTGAATCAACATCACCTTGCTATATTTACTTTACCTATTCAAATCATACATGGCTCCTTAAATTCAATGCAAAAGGGGGATTAGTTGGTTTTATCGCATAATTCTTGTCTCTACACAGCCCTGCAATCAATAGGTTAACAAATCTCCTAAAACCCATCCGGCCCCCCGTCTAGTCTTCCCGTTTATCCTGCTGTAAAGACTCAAACCTTAATCAGTCGTTGGTCTCGTCTTAGATTCAGGAGCCGTATGTCTATCCCATGCGTGTTTAATACCCTCACTGTATTACCCTCTACCACTTCTGCTGAGATGCTTTTCCACTTATCTACTACATTCTCGACCACAATCCCCCCTTGACTAAAGTCTTAATTTCCCCTTGGACCAATACAGCCGTATTCATGGCCCTTATTAGACTTATTAATATCACGTGCCACCAACCGGCATGCTAGGGTTTGAAAGCCTCTAGTCAACCAACCATATTAAAAGTAGTGAAAAAATGATAAAAACCACCAAACGCAAAATATCACTAAATAAAACTAATCATATATTTAAAAAAATAAGTTCCACTTCGCCGAAACGACTCCAAGAAAGAAGTTAAATGGCTTAAAATTGATAAATTGACTAAATAACTTGTCATCTTCTCGTCAGGTATTAGCGCTCTCTCCAAAACTAATTGCAGCCATCAGCAGCTGCGTTGGTTCCAGCGCACGTTTTTTTGGGTTACAAAACACGTTCCGCTCCTGTAAGTATTTTCTCGGGAGATCTAGAACACTGATTATCGCTTTGGAGAACTTTGAACTCGGTCCAACCTCTCGCAACGTCGAACGTTCTCCACCAAGCTGCCGCGTTCACTCTGTTGTCATCCGTAACGTTTCCCCCTCATCACTCGTCGACGTCTAATAATACGCCATAACCGCGTGACATTTCAAGACATTTGTAGCAACAAAATGCTAGTGTTCGTGGAAAAATGTCAACGATAAACGTTCATTTTGAGCGACGCGATAAGCCTGCGCAGATACAATGTTTCATTCATCGTCTTATCATGTATCAATTCATTCTTACGCCAGGTGATATAACACAGTGAGCGCACAGTCTGGGATAAGACATACTAATAGTTACATCGGAGTTAACTTGCAGCCATTTTAACCCCTTTACGACCGTGGGTTTTCCTCCCCTTAGTGATCAGCCTTTTATTCCCATTTTTCCCTTATTTTTGTTCAGTCATAATTATTATATTATTATTATTATATTATTATTATTATGTCATTCTTCATTATTCCCTTTTTCCATATTTAGTGCATGAACACATTATGTATTACCTTCTTCAAGAACTAATACTTTATTTTGATACTTTTTTTATGAATAATGTGTTATTTAGTATGAGTAATAAGTGAAAATAAATAAATAAATAAATAAATACAATTTCTCCAATTTTTCTACTTTTGGGTTGTGCTGATTTCTTTTTTAAAGCAGTTGTAGTTTTTGCCCCATAATTTTATGTTTTCATGAAACTCTGATCAATGAGTTTATTAATTTTCCCTTCGTCGCCCGGCATCGTCCTAAAACCCCAAGCCAATAACACAACGTAGAAATGATTTGTTCAATGCTCCCTTACACCCGGATCACACATTCAGTCCCTATATATATGTAAAATGTGAGAAATGATTGTTATGGTAGCAAAAATCAGGCTCCCTTCTCTCCTACAGACCGTCGGGGAAAGCTCTATTCTCTACTCGGCGATGTTATGTAAATGTGTCACCTGTCGGCGATGGCATTTCATTTTCTAAGCGTAATACTCATTACTCCACGTCCCGTTGCAGGTCAGTACTGGCCGCCGTGTAGCATCAGAGAGGAATGCGTGCCTTCCCCGGGAAAGCTGACACACGTTGCACTCGTATACACGGAGAGACTGCTTGGTGATCTCGCTTGGAGGTCTCTTGGAGCAATTATACCTGACACGAGGCACTAAATCAACAAGAAGAAAAGAGATCATTCTCAGTGATGCGGGAGTCGCCTCACAGCCGAGATGGGCGCCTTTAATTTACCGAGTTCTACTAATTTAGCCAAACAGAAGAGGTTCTGTGCTTAAGGGTTGAGGGCAAGCGATTCCGTTATAGAATTCCAAGGATGTTAAGAATTATTGAGGATACAAAGTATCGTAAATACTATATCTCTGGGCTCGACTGAGGATCTCGAGGTGTCCCCGGCACTTTAAGGCCAGCAGCCGCCTGATGACGTGAGAGCGGCCGACAGCTGTATCTGCACACGATAGTAAAACTTGGCGGACGGCCGGGTTTATCCGGTTGGCCGCGTCGCACTGCAGCAGCTGATTTGCGGTCGGAGAGGCAGGTAGGGTGAGTATGAGGCACCGTTGGCCACCAGCCCACCAGGTGGGCCATATGGCCAGGGTGGGACTGCTGTATCCCATTGGTTAAGTGACAACAGGTAAGCCTGTCCATACAACACAAATTCTGCCTCCCATCAGAAGTGGTAAAGATTAACACAGTGAGGCAATATAAACACGCATGGGATAGACATACGGCTCCTGAATCTAAGACGAGACCAACGACTGATCAAGGTTTGAGTCTTTACAGCAGGTGAAACAGGCGGCTAGATGGGGGCCGAATGGGGCCGATCTGCTGGAGAATTCTAGGCTTCTTAAGTATCATGATGTTTCTTTTGTGCAGCCAGGAAAGCCTCCAGAAGAGACCAAATACATGGATTTCCACCAGAACCCCCCCCACCAGCTTGTCTCCTCCTGTCAACCCATCGCCTCCAAGCAATTTCCCGCTCCCAATGACATCTCGCTCTGTTTGATCATCCCAAAAACTTGACCTTCTGCTCCAAAGCGTTCCAACAAACTCACTCACAGTTTGATCTTCTCCAGCCTTTCCCCATCGCTAGACCCGGAGATCCAAATATCAGCCGCTGCTTCTTCCCTTCGCCGCCATCTTGTTTCATGGAGAAACGTTAGAAGACTATGAGAATCCCCAAACATGTCAGACGCCTTTTTTGGAATAAGGATGAAAAAGTAACTTAAAAAAGAAAAGAAAAGTAATAAAGTAAATAAATCAGTACGCCCATAATAGTAAAAATAATATGTCAATAAGATTAACCCTTTAATATCGAACAGAAAATTCATTCTGTCGCACAAATATAGTTAGAAAAACAATCAATTATTTTATCGTATAATGAGATCCCGGAGACAAAAAAAATATAGTAAATAGTATAATAAACTAAATAATAATAAAATTACAATAAATATGAAAAATAACGATATCCTGGGCAAAAAAATAAATTAAGGACAATAATTATCAATGCATGATATCGTTATAGTATTTGGTGGTTCTGTTGTCCGATGTGATGTCCAGTTGGCATCGGTGGAACGTGACCCATCTGTATGTTATCGAGATCTTTTATCCATAAACTTAAACGAACCTCCCAGGGAGCGGGGAGAACGAGGAGGTCTGGGCTGAAAATGTCTCAGGAACAAACAGAATAGGAGGACGGAGGTCAGAGTTCTCTGGAGGTCAGGGCAGGCAGAAACCAAGATCAAACGAAGGTCGGAGGTCAGCTAGTCGGACATCAGTAAACTAGAAAATGGGAAATAGGGATGGAGTAGGTTAAAGGAGAAGGTCCTAGGAGACGTGTAGAAAGAGTGTACCAAGCAGGGCAAAAGGGGCGGCTGCTGTGGGGTCAGACATGTCTTAGGGGCCCTTGGGCGACCTCGAAGTCGAGGTCTGTGCAACTTCTCCTCGTAGATTGTGTATTACCTGAGCATGATGTCAGAGCATGACATAGATCACAAAGTAGGAAGCGTTGGTTAAGAAGTGTCTACAGAACGTTGTACCAACATCCTCCTTGAACTCAGGTATAATTGGGCTGAAGGACTGGCAGATGGTGAATCGGCCCCCGTCGGCCCATCTAGACGCCCGTTTCTCCTGCAGTAAAGACTCAGATCTTAATCAGTCGTTGGTCTCGTCTTAGATTCAGGAGCCGTATGTCTATCCCATGCATGTTTAATACCCTCACTGTATTACCCTCTACCACTTCTGCTGGGAGGCTGCTCCAATCATCAACCACCCTCTTAGTAAATTAAAATTCCGTTATATTACAGACCCCGTGGAATACGAGCAAAGCCAAACACGATGGGACTGGATGCTGATTCAGTAAAAACAAACAACACCTTCTACGCTCCAAAGATACAGACGGAAAGAACGTAGTAAGAGCGGCCGTCTCGCTAATTATAAGTCTCTCCCCCACCTGGGTCTTCTAATCACAAAACCAGCCCCCCGCCCCGAGTGTCTGAGGGGCCATCTTACTTCTAACTTATCGATAGAGTGCTAGCTCTTGTGACAAACATTCCATCATTATTAGTTATGTTATAAAACATTCCTCTGGCGTTAAATGCTTAGAACCCCCCCCAATTTATACCAAATGCTTTTGATGTCATACTTGGATATCGAAAGATTAATATGGCCCCCCCACAGGCTGGGGCTCACTAAGGGGGCCCCTAAACCTTCAGGGCCCCCCAAGCAATATAAGTGCTAAATAAAGCAGCAACATCTGTGCTAATCTGTGTAATTATCAGCAATTATTTGTAAAATGGGTATTTTCTGACTCCTTCGCGCACAGAATGAAGTACGGAGCTCATACATGCGCAGTGGCGTCGTACGACACAAAAGTGTAGATTTGGGGGATTTTAACGTGTTTTACGACTGTTGGGCGAGAACAACCGCTACATTTTGTGTGATATTAATAAAACACACAAGCGGTTGTTGTTTGAAAGCCATCGCTCGTTGAAGTGATTCTCACGGAACCTCCGACCCGGGAAGCTGTTTGATCCGATATCAGAAGTGGAAACAGCGGGAAGGGTCGGCCCTCAGACACACGGAAAAAAAACGTTTCTTTTATCTGCCCAACAAAGCTGGGGTTTTTCTTCACATCCTACAAGTGGCCCTCTGACACGGGTCCTGCTCTTTGTAAGTAACTTAGTAGCAAAGTAGATAAAGGGCCATTGGCACACAGGAGTGATGGGATGATAACGGGCATTGGAAACACGGGAGTGAGGCGAGTGATAAAGGGCCATTGGAACACGGAGTGATGGGAGTATAAAGGGCCATTGGAACCCAGGAGTGATGGGGGAGTGATAAAGGGCCATTGAACCCAGGAGTGATGGAGAGATAAAGGGCCATTGGAACACAGAGTGATGGGAGTGATAAAGGCCATGGAAACACAGGAGTGATGGAAGTGATAAAGGGCCATTGGAACACGGGAGTGATGGGAGTGATAAAGGGCCATTGGAACACGGGAGTGATGGGAGTGATAAAGGGCCTCTGTACCCCTATGAAGAGATTCCATCCCTTTAACCCTCTCCCTGTCCTGTTTATTACGGCTGCCTCGCTATTTATCCGTTGATGCGCATTTAATAAGGGCTTCTGTGAGACCTCAGCTGCGTGGCGGTGAATGCGGCCGTCATAAACCTTTTGTCATGTTTTTATGGAAATCACAAAGACGATAAATAACGCTAACCGGTACCTCCATGGGAACGGCAATTTGCAGCTGGGTGATAGGGAAGGCAGCAGCTTTGTGAAGCGGCCGAAAGAAAGTTTTAAAGACTCAGAAGCAAAGAAGCATGGCTGGACCTCCCGTGATCGGCTAGTAAACTGGTCCTCAGCGGGTTGTTTCTAGAAGTCTCCAGCAGTGATACAAATCACACACCTACTTTATAGAATTTTCTTCATTCAACAAAAAAAACATAGAAAATACTGCCAGCCACGCAAAGACTACAACTCTCAGTACCCCCAGTATACCTGCTGGACTGAGGTCTAACTTTGGTCCAGAAGCAAGCACCTAATAGAAGCTGATAAGTCACAAAGAGGTCTTAGATGCCATTGGTATCAGGACGGCCCTAGTCAGTTATATTTATGGGGTCACTGCTCAAGGCCTGACCATGTACCCCCCTAGGGCCAACGTGCCAGAAGGCGGTCCAGTCCAATACGATGGAGATCCATTTCGGTCACAAAGGAGACCTCTTCTACCAGTTCATGGAGTTAGCATCCTACCCTCACCACGAAACCATTGCCCCTCGATCCTACCACCACAGCCCAGTCCAGGATACACCGCTGACCATAGTACGTAGGTGAACTTTGCCTCCAGGGCCACCTCCTTCTCACCCCCTTAGTTTTCGGGGTCCTCTTCCACCTGACCCGTTGTTCTATGTTAACTCACCCAGCCATGGTGACGCTGCCGGTCAACCTACCCACCATACCGGCAGGCAGCTTATATGAGAGGCTTCCATGTGGTCTGCACCCCCCTCCCTTAACAAAGAACCACGTGTCCCCCACGGCCTAAATCCTCCACAAAAATTGTGTTCTTCCTCCCCATTAAGTTATCTCTTTCCTACCTCACATTGCTGATCGTTGCTGATTGGTTCACACTAAGAGTAGGAGAGGAGGCGCGAATAAACGGCAAGAAACTGATTAAATAATGCTAGTTTTGCCATATATTGCCATCGATCTCAGCTTCGCAAACCAGTACATTTAAACCGACCATCTCCAAATCAATAACGCAAATTTATAAAACACGCAATTGATCATTTTAATACATTTCATAAATTTTGTTAATTCCGTAAAGGCAACGGTTTAGCCTTAAAAAGAACCGTGAAAAGAATAGAATTCTGCTACTTTTGGTAAAGCTCTTCCGTGTGTTGTTTTTCACGCTATTGAATTGTTGATAACAAATTTAATTTCACCTATTTATGTGATCCCTTATTAACCCTTACCTCGCTGCGTTTTAACCTGTGATTTTTTTATTCGATATTATAACTACAGTGTTATATTTTTCAAATAAAAAATAGGTATATTGTTGCAATTAAATACATTTTTGCACAAGTGGCAAAATTGGGGAAGAAAAACACTCAAGTAAACGTAAAAAAAAAAAAGTTTTAAAATATGGGGGGTTTCTGCAAAATTGTAAAATTTAAAAAAAAAATAAAAATTTTGGTCCCGATTTTTTGAATTTATTTTAAAAGAATTTATGGTTAAATGGTTATTTTTACATTTTGCTAATTCTGAGCCTCGCAATGAGACGGCCATAATATAAAACTAGCAATAAAAGTAAAATATAAATAAAAAGTAAAATATAAAAAATATACAAAACTAACAATAATGGGAACAGATTTACATTATGAGGATATTTTAAAGCATTATATATTAAAGTCCCTTTATGAGCATTTAAAATGGCTGAATTTTAAAAAAAACCTGTTTTTTCCCCTTTACCTGAGAAAAGAATTCAGCTAAATCAGGAGATTTTGATTATTTGTCTGGAATTAGAACACATCTTTTTTGAAAAGAGGAGAAATGTTAGAACAAGAGGCCAGAATTTAAAACCAGAGGGTCAGAGGCTGAGATGGAATATAAGGAAGTTTTACTTTACTGAGAGGGTGGTAGATAAGTGGAACAGCCCCCCAGCAGAGGTGGTAGAGGGTAATACAGTGAGGGGATTAAACATGCATGGGATAGACATACGGCTCCTGAATCTAAGACGAGACCAACGACCGATTAAGGTTTGAGTCTTTACAGCGGGAGAAACGGGCGACTAGCTGGGGTCTCTAGTTAACCGCTGGTTAACGTCATTTGAAACACAACATAAACGTGTGGCTCGCGAGTCTCCCGGATATAATCAGTTAAAAAAAAAAGCCATTAAAAGTAAAGTATGGGAATAGCGGGGATTTAACGAGGGGTTAAACTGTTAGCAGATTCTCACAGGGGGCTGGAGAGGGTCCGACGCGGCAGGAAGGGGCTGAGAAGCGAAGCCGCCGGTCGCCCTCCCGCTGTTTGAATGTCTTTTTCGTGTTGTTGAAAGGCTGGGTGGGTGTCAGTAGGGGGCAGGTGACAGAAGCCCCTTAAATACCCCGACGTGACAATTACATTACAGAATTCCTGAAAGGGCCAAACAGCCAAGATACGGGAAACTATAGAGCGGGCCCGTAATTAAAGAGTTAACCTTTCACCTATAGAACCCGGGAGTGGAGCCACTTCTGGGTTTTCATCAGCCCTGGATGGATCTGATTGCCAGCCGCTAATAACACGTCACAAATCATCAGGGGTTAAGGGTTATTAACCCCATTAGCGACAGGGGGGTTGGAGTAAAAAGCAATTTAACGCAAACCCCTTTGGGGGTTAAGTGACGGCGGTTCGTTGGTCAGAGACGGGTGGCCTCTGTCGTTCCCGCTGTTGTAAACTACGACTCCTATAACGCTCAGTCGGCATTTTTATCCTTTTGCTCACTGCATTTTAGCTGCCAGAGCAGGGAGATGGTTTCTCTTTCGGCTTGGCATTGTGGGAGTCGGATTCCAAAGCCCACGGTGGTCTATACCGCGCAGGCGTCTTTGATGCTTAACATAATGGGAGTTGTAGTCCACACTACGTGGAGGACGTTCACCGGCGATCTTAGTAACTGGGGCAAGGGCCATGATGGGAGTTGTAGTCCACCCAGATGCGTTCCACACTTGCAACGGATACTATTAAAAAAAATTACAAAATGCTTACGTAAAGCTACCTGCGATTGGCTGAGTTGGCCGGTAAAAAGTTGATAAAAAAGTTAAAAACCCCTTAAATGATCTCATAATTGAGCTGAACCACAGAAGCTGACGCTCATTGTAGACGAGAGGAGGAATGTATATAATATATCCCAGGTTACATCTGAGTCACATCGCAGGGGCTCCCGAAGAAGACCCCTCAAAGGTCAGCTGGTTACATCGTAGGCATCTGCAATGGGGGGGGGTCTATGAAAAGTTAAAGGGACCACTCAGCTGTCAGTTATGTTTCTTATACTCGTCTCAGACACCGAGGAGTGCTGACTCGGCCTCCGCTCACCTGCTAGGAGAGAATCTGTCTGGAGGCGTAATCTCCCCCAAAAACTGACCTTTAATTAGGGAAAAGAACAACAACGATCCGATCTCCAGCTTTCACGCAAAGCTTTGATTTCCCTTCACAATAAACATTGGCTTCCCCTCAGACAAGAAGCCGTTCGCAAAGAGCTGACTCAGGACTCCCCGTCCCCAGACGGCTTCAGACGCTGCCGACTCGCGCATCGGCCCAGCGCTAAGACGAGCAACGCCAAATCTCAGCCCAAAACCACACCAATTAAGACTGATTAAGGTACATAAGTGGAACAGCCTCCCAGCAGAAGTGGTAGAGGGTAATACAGTGAGGGTATTAAACATGCATGGGATAGACATACGGCTCCTGAATCTAAGACGAGACCAACGACTGATTAAGGTTTGAGTCTTTACAGCAGGAGAAACGGGCGACTAGACGGGGGCCGGATGGGGCCAATCTGCTGGCAGAATTTATGTTTCCTTGAAAAATCATAGAAAAAAACATAAAGGGAGGAAAGATTAAAATGGCGGCTAAGGGCCACCTGGCTCATGTAGATTGGTCATTCTAATGTTTATTTGAACAAATGCACTCATTTAAGGCCGCGTGAAACACGCGTGTGTGTGTTGGGGGAGTATAAACCGCTCCGGGGTGCTGCCCCCTCCTGGCGGAATAAGGCAGTGGATAAGCGGGGGCCTCTTTACCTTTTGTCCAAATGATTATGTTTTGCGCTACTTATTATATCGTATAAATTGTACTCAATAAATAGTAATATATGGTAAATCAATAAATAGAAATAATGATAAATCGGGGATAAGCGTTTCACTATAACAGCCCTAAAAATGGCTTCACACGGCGATTAATAAAACGTTACTAAAGAAATCATCCGTTTCCAGCTTCCTAAATCCTTAACTTATTTGACTAAATCTATTCATTTCTTTCACTTCTTTGTAGGTCTGACGCAGGACTCGACAAAAGTGGTTGGGACGAGGAGTCAGCCAACAAATGTAGGAGCCAAGTTTTATTTTTGTCAACAATGCTAATTAACACGCTTCTAACATACTTACACACGCTTACATACTTACACGCACACATTAATGTACTAACACACAGTAACATATTACATTCATACACGTGCCAACACGCACATACTCACTCAGTAATACATTAACATGCATTCTAACATACTTACACACGCTTACATACTTACACGCACACATTAATGTACTAACACACACAGTAACATATTTACATTCATACACATGCCAACACGCACATACTCACTCAGTAATACATTAACATGCATTCTAACATACTTACACACGCTTACATACTTACACGCACACATTAATGTACTAACACACACAGTAACATATTTACATTCATACACATGCCAACACGCACATACTCACTCAGTAATACATTAACACGCATTCTAACATACTTACACACGCTTACATACTTACACGAACACACACATTAATACATGCAGTAACATAGTAACATTCATACACATACCATCACACACTCTCTCAATGAAACATTAGCACACATTCTTACATACCTAAACATGCTTACATACTTACACGCACGCACACATTACCATACTTACACACAAGCAGTAACATACTTACAATCATACACATACTAACACTCACCTCAGTAATACATTAACACGCACACACACGTTTACACACACATACTAACACACACAGTCACAATTTGTGAAGCTCTTCTTACAGTCCCTACATTTAAAGGGTCTGACAAAACCAGAACTGGCAGACTAAGCCGATCCGATAAGGTAGGTGAAGGAGGCTCGGCTCACAGGCTTACAATCTAGAGACATTTAAACTTATTAAATGAATGAATTGTAAATATCCAATATGCGGTAATACCTAAAAAAAACCGCACACACATGACCCATTGGTTCTGCATGGAGACCGCGTGTAATTAATGGAATGAAGCCCTCGTATTGATGGAAATCTCCTCTCTGCGCAGCACAGAATACACTGTGATCGCCAGATAAACGTAATTGCCCCTGCGCGGCAGGTCACCGGGTAATTGAAGCGGGGTAATTGCGGCAATACCTTTAATATCCTTAAAAATGGTTATCTGCAAGTCAAGCTCTTCATTTAAGGGGAATTATAGCTTCTCCCGCACGGCCCTCTCTGTGGCCGCTCGCCCCGTATACATATCTTGGTCGTTTTACATAATGGTGCTTTGTCTACTAATGACACAAGTTAAATAAATACTAAAGGCCGCACCAAAGGAGACTTTGATGAGAACGGATATTTCTCCTTCTCATTTGAAGAAAAGACCTCTGAGCTTCCGAAAGCTTATGAAACTTTACATACATTTTCTATGATGGCCCAAAGACTTGATGGACTTCATCCAAAAGAATCTGTTTTGGGTTAAAAGGACTATATACACTTCTTTTTTTTTAATATTAGGGAAGAAACTGACCCCCCCACAAACCTCATTTCAAGGGTCTTCCGATCTTTATTTAGCTCTCCTAAAAGATGTTAGAGAGAGACTTAGGGATGTGTGAGCTGCATGGATTATGAAAGTGAATGTGTAAGTACATGGTGTTGGAGTGTCTGTGTGCATGAATGTGTAACTACATGGTGTTGGAGTGTCTGTGCATGAATGTGTAAGTACATGGTGTTGGAGTGTCTGTGCATGAATGTGTAAGTACATGGTGTTGGAGTGTCTGCGTGCATGAATGTGTAAGTGGTGTTGGAGTGTCATGAATGTGTAAGTACATGGTGTTGGAGTGTCTGTGCATGAATGTGTAAGTACATGGTGTTGGAGTGTCTGTGCATGAATGTGTAAGTACATGGTGTTGGAGTGTCTGTGCATGAATGTGTAAGTACATGGTGTTGGAGTGTCTGTGCATGAATGTGTAAGTACATGGTGTTGGAGTGTCTGTGCATGAATGTGTAAGTACATGGTGTTGGAGTGTCTGTGCATGAATGTGTAAGTACATGGTGTTGGAGTGTCTGTGCATGAATGTAAGTGTATGGAATCAGCGTGTGTGTGTGTAATTGTATGTGTATGTTGTATGAGTGTGTGTATGCATGTATGTGTAAAGTGCTTGTGTCTCGTTTGTCTTATATTAAAATTTGTTGGAGGATCTGAAACATTTAAATGTGACTAATAATCACAAATAGAAGAAATCAGAAGGGGGGTAAATACTTTCCCCCAGCACTATAAACGTCTCTATCCCAGCCCCCCCCCCAAGTCAGACATATTGAAATCTCTGAAAACATTGTGTCTGTTTTTTGAATGCTCTGCCGATGGAGTCACCAAGCCAGCGTTTGGTGATTGTATGCGCTGGATGAATGCTTAAACCTCCCCCTATCAATGACACATTCCAATTCAGGATCAAGGAACCCAAATAAAATTGGAATAACGCAAGACCTTTTAATTATCTAATTATTCTATTTCAAGTGACAGCTGGTGGAAGGTAGAGCGCTTTCTGTTATTCTCCGGTCTTTCGCTGAATCCAGGATCAAAGCCGCAGCGCTTATGGACTTGAACGTTTTTCCTCTTGATGTAAATCCTTCTTTATGAGGCTCTTGGCACCGCGGTCCTGCGTGTACCCGGTATTACGGAGGCAGCCATCGCACACGGAACGGCCTCCGCTGACACGCTTGCTGAAATTCTCTTCTCTATGACCTCTTCTGTCCCCTTTGATGTCCGGCGACCCGGAGAACCCATTAATTTGTGTGGCTTGCTGCCTGCGTTGAGGTTATTAGATTTCTAGGGAATACAATCACGAAAGCATCCACGGAAAGCCCGGACCCGGATTTACGTGTATTATGTATGACACACGTGTGAGGACGGAATGTCCGACTCAATCAAGAATCTGAAACAATAAGCTTTTTTACCCTTTAACCCTCCCCAGTGACCCGCCGTGGCATGCAAACCGATATTAATATCTTACGCTCCGGACCAATTATTAGCAGAGACACAATGACTACGGGGGTGATGTCATTGTTAGACTCCTTCTGGCCTGGGGGGCTAATTGAGGCCCACTCGCGCACACACTCACTATAACACACTAAAACATACTAACTCCATCACACTCCCACTCTATCAATTACATCTTACACCTCGCATGACCTTACATCATACATGACACATTTGTCACGGAAGAAGCTTCTGTCTTTGTGCTGCTGCATTAATAAACGTAGATACACAGAGGCCTAATGCACATACCTGCACACACACACATATATGCTTAATACGCACAACCACGTGCATTCATACAGAGGCATCCCCACATACGTCCATACACACGCCTGCATACACACTGACTCCCATAAACAGATCCCAGGTGCTGCCGGCAGAGTATCTCTGCTCCTGTAGCTGGAGGATTCCGACATTGGAACTCTGAGCCTTTTCCTTACAGACAGCCGTCCAAATTCCACCACTGACTGTAAGATTCGCCTACAAAAGAAACACCGCCATCCCTGATCACACATAGTAAGAGCTGGCGAGCCACCTCGGCTGACTCATGTGATTTGATGATTCCCCTTGCAAGGCCATCCCGGAAAGTAACCGGCTAATTGACCTGACATGACCCTCGTGAGGTTCTCCAGGGATCTTTCCACCTCACACGCTCAGAATCATCACAACATTCTATGAAATGCGATGTAATAGGTCTTGTGGGTCCACAGCAAAGATATTCCTGAGTCCGGGGGCTTTATAAATTTAACGGGGTAAATAAACCCCATTATTCTTCTTCTTATAAATGCCCCACCCAGTTACACAAATACCCCCGCCCCAGCCACACCCCTAACCAAACCCCTTAAACAAATGCATGATCTCCACTTCTGGTGACCACCACTGTTGGTTCCTTTGACATACCCAAAAGCATCTGACATTGCAGATCCGCTCGTAATATGTGGCGGGTGGGGTGTCATGACATCACATCACGCTGTATCCCATTTAATGACATCACAACATGTTGTGCCTATGTAAAAAAACCCTCACCGCTGCTGCTCTCGCGCGGGCTCAGTGCCTTCGCATTGTACCAGTGCCCTCGCCAGCAATCTGGACGCCAGTTGGGAAAAATCGAAGATCTAAAAAACTTATTTTATGGTTCAATTTTAATTTGAAATCTAAATTTTCATGGAATTTCTCCAGAAACCCGCATTCTACACGGAGCGCCGACCTGCTCGGAACGCTCAGATCTCTAGAATTCTGACGCGAGATCCTTGCTTCTGCCCCGATATCTGGAAGCGTCTCGTCCTCTCGCCTTTTCTTAGCCTTCTTCACAAACCGGCCAACGGCCCCAGCGTGAAACCTTCGGTGGCCGCAGAACCCGCAGAAATCCCGATCATTAGCCTCATAAGTCGTGGTTTTGTTGTTTTTTTTTTCCCACAGGCTGAATTCTACATTTCCCAGCAGGCACCATGACGCCCCGGAGGAGATATTTCAATTTTATTTAATTTTTTTTAACTAAACATGGCCGTCAAATACATTGTCTACGTGTCCACAATGGGCCGAGTGTTTATTAAGATGCTATTATTCCCCGTTCTTAAACCTTTAAAGAGCGGATTAAGGAACCTAAACAAGGGATAAATTGTAAAAGGGTCACAGGCGAGGCCCGATCTCCGAGAGAATGGACGGCTCTTACGTAGGGTTCCTGGGCCTCGCCGACATGGCGGGACGCGGTTCTCTCGGTATTAGTCCCTGCTGCTCGGATCAGGAGGGTAGCTAATCATCAGGATTTCCGCCGACGGGGGGGAGTCCAATTTGATTTTGAGCCATGAAGCCCCTACGGAGGGTTGGAGGAATTTGCCCGCGGCGGGGTGCGTAGCACGACAATGGGGGACATGGCATGAGCCCAATTTAATACTTTTACGGGCTTTGAATGCTCGGACGCTCTCAATAAGTTCCTCCAAATTAAAAAGCAGAGGATGTGGAGCTAAATATAAAGATCTAATGAAGTGTTTGAGACGGGGAAGGCTCGTCTTGGGGAGGAATAATTTCACATACATCCAGAGAACACAGAAATGTCTGCCAAGAAAGTTATCTCAATTTTATAATTGAACCAGTTACCTAAAAGCGCCCCCTTTACAACCTTTACTGAGAGGGTGGTAGATAAGTGGAACAGCCTCCCAGCAGAGGTGGTAGAGGGTAATACAACCGGGGGATTTAAACATGCATGGGATAGACATACGGCTCCTGAATCTAAGACGAGACCGACGACTGATTAAAGTTTGAGTCGTTGCAGCAGGAGAAACGGGGAGACTGGGCGGGGGCCGGATGGGGCCGATCTGCCGGCACATTCTGGGTTTCTAGGTTTACTTCTTAATGTGTTAGGAACACCAGGGGCAATTTGGGGGGGTAAATAATGACAAATTCATATTTCTTTCATCCCGGATAATAATTACAAGTGAAAAGTTGTTACAGTAACCCCAGCGGAACACCAGGTACCAAGAGCTGTGAGAAAGGAGCGTTTGTTGGGCTGGATACCGCTCGGTAACACATTATTTCGCTTTATATGTCAATTAACACTCGGTAATTTAGCAGAACAAACGTCTGAAAGCAGAGCGAAGGCCGCGTGCCGTGCAGATGTGTTTTATTAGCGTGACGCACTTAGCGGTTTGAGGAATAGATCACGTGTGTAACCGGTGACCCTAACAATGAATTTTATCTGCCGGGTAGAACCGGAATTATTATTGTCAATTTAAATATTATTATTATGTTTTATGTATCTAGTTCCAACAATTCCTGCAGACAGTACAGCACTTTATACAGTAATAACCCCCAGCACTGTATACAGTAATCCCCCCAGTGCTGTATACAGTAATATAACCCCCCAGTGCTGTATACAGTAATATAACCCCCCAGCGCTGTATACAGTAATATAACCCCCAGGGCTGTATACAGT